>VXAB01001092.1:19586-35842 GCA_013399175.1 Odontophorus gujanensis
GGCCGAGATGGCGGCCGCCTGCGCTGTGGAGGAGTTGGGGGGGGCGGGGGTCCGTTCCACGCGATCCCGCGCCGTGGGGGCAGCACGAGCTCCACGGAGCGGAGCAGGAGGCCAGAAGCAGCTGAGCTGCCCTGAAATCAAGCTTTCCGCGTCCCGGGTCAACCTGGGTGCAGCATCGGAGCAAAGTCCCCATCGGTGCTGCTCCAAAGCGCGCCAGAAATTCACACAAACTGAACGCGACTTCAGCTTTTACAAAAAAGTTTATTATGTAAATATAGGATGTGGGCTAAGTCCCCGTCTCCTACTCTGCTTTACAAACACCAAGTGCTCCTCCCCACCCCTCGCGTTGCCCCACACCGCACTTCGTACCTCGGGCTGAGGCCGCAGGTTGGCTCCTAAGGGGACAAAGACATCTTTGAAAACAATTTTTCCCCCCTCTGCTCCAAAACAATTAATCCCAGAGAAGGTCAGAGACACTACAGCACAGCCTGGCTGCCAGCAGGTTTGCACCAGTGCCTCCAAGAGCTGAATGGATCCAGAAAACAACTGTAACTGATTTGTTTTAAAAAATATTTCTTTAATCATACTCGCTGTACTGCGGAGACCAGAAGGGAGGAAGGGGTCGTCCAAGTTCCCACGAGGTATTGTTCTCAAACGAAGAGGGGTGCAGGGGCAGCAGCACCCTCAGTCTGTGGATTCCAGCACGGACTCGCTCAGAGCCAGGTCCCAGTAGTGCTCTGCTCCGTGCTTTTTAAAGTGCTCCCGTGCCATGTTTTCAGTGGGGCACTGCTTAAATTTCATTTCACCAAAGCTGCGATCCTTTGCTGTGCCCTGGAAGAGAAAAGGGACTCATCTCAACATGTCTGCAGGAGAAAGTAACTGAAATAAAGCTTTTACAAGCAATTAACCTGACTGTTGAAGAAGCATGGGTTAATGCACTGTGTAATTCTGCTACAGTTTAAGAAATGTGTACAGTTTGAGTCACATCAGTAGATTTCCATTTCAGACAAAGCTGCAGAACATCAGCCATTCTGTGAGGCAGAGTTAACTTGTGCTCTGCCCAAGCCCCCGGACCTCCTACCAAACCAGAATTGCCACTCACCTCCCAAACCAGAGAGCATTTGTTTGTTTTCTTAACGGATTCCTCATCAGATTCATCATCATCTGGAAAAGAAAACAACTTCTAGTCCTGCAGAACCCCTCCACTGCTGCTTCACCACTTCACAGCCACAACATGATCTGTTATTACCTCCTTCCCCACAGAGTTCCACACTTACCCTCTCCCTTGGTGTTTGATGTTTGTTCATCCCATTTTATTCGATGAAGCATGAGACGTTTGAATTTCTTCTGTGCCTTCGGGCCTGGGGAGAAGTCAGACTCACATTCAAACAGTTCCTTAATCTTCATTTTTTAAGGTTTTAAAAAGCAGCAGAAGCTGAACTAAGCCTTTCAGAGCATGCTCAGTTGATCTGACACAAGTACAGCACAGCCAGGCCCTTCCAGTCAAACTATAACTGCATTGGACTCGGAATGGATTTACACCAGATACACTTCCCATCAACATCAAACATTCTGTTTTTCCTATCTGTCTTACAGTGCTCTCCTCTGTAGCCAGTATTAGTGCCATTAAAACCACAATGAAAGGAGTTTCAAAGTGCCTCCTTACTTCCTTGTTCTTCTGTAACCCTCTGCTATTTTCACACGCAGGTGACTTTTGCAAAAACAAGCCTTTGAACATTATGTTGAGACCATAACCTGCCTCAGAATTCTCACCTCCTTCTACCACGATCACGTTGACATCTTTGTGTAGAACCACCACGCCTGTTAAGTACAGCTGTCCAGCATTCGCCTCGATTTTGAATTTTTTTGCTGGATTGCTCAAGTTTCTGACCCTAAGGACAAGACAAAAAAGAGCTGTTTGTGGAAAAACAGAGCTCTTGTTTAGATCTTGAAAGTCTCTTAGGATTTCTGCACATCAGTGCATCAAGCAGGCTAAAGGACACTCCTCTTTAGTGGCACATGTTTATACAGAGCATTTCTTGGGCCTGTTTGTAAACTGACACAAGGACAAACATCCATCGAGAGCACACAGCTCAGCACTCACCTGTACACAGCTATGTGAACTCCCTGTGAAACATCTTCTTTGAGCTTTTTAATCTTCTTTGCCTTTCGTTGTTCTGCTGTCAGTTTTCTTGCAGCATTTGCTTCTTCGTGAGCTCTGGACATAAAAAGACTCAGCAATAAGCAAAAAAGCCTACAGTGTATCTGTTACCACACTGAAACAGATCCTAAAGTACTGAATGGATCCCAAAACAGTTCTGAATTCCACGCAGATTCCTGAATTAAAAGCACACAGACCCTTCTAATTCAGCCACCAGTTCAATTCTTCCCTAACCATCTTCACTGATAACTGTCATGTCAATCATCATCACAGTAGGAAACTCATTTAATACAGGGCACAAAGCCACTTTCCAATGCCCAAAATTGATCCCTCAGACACAAATCCCCACTCAGGGCGCTGGGAATTTCATTCAAGACAGACGAAATAAACTGCAAGAGCAGTACACACGAACACAAACACACAAATCAAATTGCTCTTGCTTTGATACATCAGTTCTGGAACTTCATTCTCTGGGAAGAAATGCAGCATCACCACAAAGTCCACCCAGAAAGGACAAACAAAGACAGTACAGTGTGCCACCTACTTCTGTCTCTTTGCCATCTGTGCTCTAACATGGGCTTCGACTTTTGTTGGGTCCTGAACAGCTTCTGTCCCCAGTACTCGCATCAAGTTTGAAATTCTTACTGCAAAGAAAATGAGAGAAGAACTGAGAGAGGCTCCCATCGGACTCCTTTGCCATAATGCATGACAACAACACATCATATTCCACAGAAACACCCAGCACGTCCACAGGCTTATATAAATGCACGTAGGGATCAGATCATACTGTCATGCACACTGATACATGCACTCCTGCTGCAATTCCCAACCATGTTCACAGTTTGGCAGCTAACATCAGCCCAGTTCTGTGTGCTGTAGCTGTTACTGACCTTTGGGCTCTGGAGGTGGCATCAGGCCCAGCCTGACTTTCTCCTGTAGCTCCTTCTGAGCTTCTCTCCGAGTCTGTCGCCGTAACTTCTTTTGCTCTTTCTTTGTTAAATAAACACCCAAGGTCACTGGTGTGTCACTGTCCACTGCAAAGGGAGACAAGGCAAGATAAAAACAAGCATTATACCAACTTTCTGAACACTGGATGGAGACTCTCCCTTCCAATTCTGGCTGCTTTTACAGAACTTTCCTATTCACTTCCGTATGATTTCTCTTCCTCACAGGGATAAGACACACCAGTCAGTGTGGGGCATGCATGCTGGTTCACCCTGCCAAGTGCTGGCCTTTTGGAGTATTTTGTATCTAGTCAACCAAACAGGGCAAAGTCTGAGACCAGAGTGCAGTACCTGGTGGGTTAAGCTGTGCTGGGTGCTCCACAAGGTTTGTGATTCCAAAATATTCATCTTTCTTTGAAGAAGTTCCACCTTTTCTAGAAAGGAGAGAGTTGGGCATCATTGCAAACCTCCCAGCCTGGATTCCTGCATTCCCTTAAACACAAGCCATGGAAAAAAAATAACACTTCCCTTGGACAAATCACGGCAGCTATTTGACATGCAAAACATTCTACCCAAAGCACAAAACAGAGGCATGCAGCATAGATGTGTTCCCCAGTGGAATATCCACACACGCTTCTGTTAGGAGACAGGCTTGCCACAACTCAACTGTGAATGAGACTTGTGAGTAACCTTCACTCGTGCTTGAGAAAGCACACAACCAACCTGGGCCCAAGCAATCACTCTAACTGCAAAGCACCTCCTCAGTCCATGGAGGAACTCTGCCTCTGATAAAGGAGAAGGGCAGCTGCCTACTAACACCCTTGGAGAGACCTGGGAGCAAACCCAGTGCCTGCCCATATCTCAGGGACTGTGGCAGAATTCAATGGTTCAAGCAGATGTGTCCAACCTGATTTACCAAAGTGCTCCAGAGATCCCTGTATTATCCCCAAGAAACTCCCAGAGCTTCCTCCCACAGGAAAACAATCAAAGCCTGATACGTAAAATACTTACAGGTCAAGGCCATTGGGGATGATGTATGAGTCCCACCACTCTATCTCTGGGATCTCCCCTTCTTTCAGCTCCTTTTTAGGGGTAATGAGAGCCAACTTGGTAGAAGTGTGTATCCCTGTCTTTCTGGCAGCCTGAGAGATCTCTGCCTGCAGCTTTTCCAGCTGAGCCTGAGAACAAGGAGACGAAATCAGAATTTAAATCAGAAGCAAGCTGCAGAGGAAATCTTGCAACACACGATGGTGAAGTGCTTTTTCTAACAAACTTGCTAAAAATTCGGTGTTATTACTGAGCCTTCTAGGAGAACAGAATGATCCCCAAATAACCCCTCCCTGGGCATCACATCTCCAGACTTTCCTGACTAATGAAGCTCATCTCTCCCATTTTTCCCCACAGATTTGGGCAGTTTACCAAGATCTGTCTAAACCTGCACTTCTAAGGTGATCACCTCTGTAGAGAGATGACTTGGCCAGAGAACCATTTACTCTCTTTGGAATTTTTCAATCCTTTGTCAAAAAAGCCAACAAATCAAACCACCAGATTTTGTCTTTTGTCAAGTGAGGAAGTTGACAAAAAAAAAAAGAGACGCGTGACTTTCTTACTCAAGTGAACACAGCTCCCTTCACATCCCAGGAGAGCAGAGTCAACTCCCATCCTGAACCAAACCCTCATTTCTGTGTGGTCAGTTAGCATGGCAAGACCCCAAATACCTTCGTTCGCAACCTCTGGGCAATTTTCTCAAATTTGCCTTTTTCATGGAACTTAAAGGTGCGTTTCTGACGCTGGGCTGGGGTTATGGAGACCCGGGGGTCAAAGTAAGTGTTCGATTCCATATCTTCCGAGGGCTTTTCTTTAAGCTGTTGTTTGAACTGCTCTCTCTTCACAGCTCTGATGTTTGCTTTTAGGGTTGGCATGCGGTGAGTCAATTCAATCTCTTTACCAGTCGCATCAACCGTTCGGCCTTGTTCATCCAAGATCAGTGGCGTAGGCTTTGTCTGATCCTTCAATTCCACCTTCCTGGTGGCAAAACAAATACACTGAAGTGTGACTATAGTATTAATCCAAAGGATTTGAGAGCTGTATTCCCGTAGTGAGCACCAGACCTATAACTTGTGAAAGTTTCTGAGTGGCTTCTTTGTATTGTTCAGGTCTCATCTACATGGCCAGAAAGGACACAAATCTCATGTACAGAAGTTGAGTGTTACTCAGGGAAGTAGTAACCTCCACTTCACCTCTGCAACGTATTTAGCACCCCCTAAATCTGCTAGAACTAATGGTACACTGGGGAAACCCTTTGGCCAGACCCTCTGCCAACACTCTGGCACTTCCATGGTCAGGATTAGTGTTCAGAGGAACAGCAGCTACTCACGGTGGTGCGATCCCCATGGCGTGCAGGTTGGCCAACCCCACCATGTTGGCATTGCCGATAAGCCCTGGTTTCAAGGCCAGCTGAGCCTGAATTCTGGCCTGCAGCTCAGCAGCTTTCCTGGCCTTCTCAATGGCATCATTCATGAAGGTTGCTGCCTGGGAGGGCTGGATCGTGTTGCCGATGGGGAGACGTTCCGATTGGGATGAAGAAGAAATTTTTGGCTGTTGACAGAGAAATAACTTTTGTTACACAGCTGTTCTAACACATCCAGGTCAACATGTCATAGCTGTGTGCTACACAGCAGCCTGCTAATTCCAGCAGCTACCTGTGGTGTCGGAGGACTGATGAAGCTCAGCTGCTTTTTCCTCTCTTCAATCTGTCGGGTGGCTGCCTCCATCATCTGCTTGATCTGCAGAAACAAAACTGGATGGTGAATCTTTCCCCTTTACTGGAAGGAGAGAAAGGGTCACCTGCATCCTTTTACACCCCTTTACAGCTGCAAATGAGTTCAAACCAGCTTAATGAGAACAGAATTGTATCAAACTGCTTTAACTGATCACCACTAGCTCTAACAAAGGGATCTAACAGTGCAGGCACTGTCTACTAAGACTCTCTCCTCTTGTTTACTGCAGGTTGTAAAAGAACATCCAAACTTTTCCCCACTTGAAGACTCCGTGTTGTCATTAGCCCAATTCACAAGAGGCAGTGAGTTTTGTGAAAAGAACACAGGCAGCAACTACAGCAAACAAAGGACAGTGAAAAGCAGCTTGCCATTTGTTTGTACAGCTTGTGAATCAGGATAAAACAAACATTAAACTGTATCAGGATTCAACATCTCAGAGGCAGACAGCACTGTTCTGGAGACAGAGCTGATGTAACACAGTCCAGTCAGACTGACCTGCAGCTTGGTCAGCATTCCTGGGCTTTCTGATGGTGGGCCTGGAATAACCTCAGGCTCATCCTCAACCTCCTCAAATCGTGGTATGCGCCGTTTCTTGACACCAGAAGATTCTTTGGATACCTCAGAATCATCACCAAACACATCCTGAAGTAAAAGGAGAAAAAAATATATCTGGTTAAAAGCAAAGAATTTCCATCATGAACACTGTTTGAGGACAAGAAGCCACCAAGAGAAGGAAATCCAGCAGTGAAAGGTCAGCACTGCACTGTGTCTGAGTTTCCAGGGTGTCACTCACAGGCTGACCTAACTGGTACTCCCATATGAAGTCTGTGCCCTGGTGCCCCACAAGAAAAGCATTGATGATGATCCATCCAGTAGCTTAAAGGACAGGAGACACTCCAAGGACATACCTGTGTAAAAGCCACCACTGCTGTCCTAGGTGGTCATGGGATTTTAGGAACTGAGGAAATGTAAGATCTCACTCAGCTACTCAGAGAGATGGAGAAAGTCTGCACACAAGCTAACCTGACCCACACCCTAAGGGTGCCTGTATCTTCAATCACATTCAGAGGGGGTGAAAGCAGAAGCTGCTCCACCCTACTGCGTTCTGACCAAAGAGAGAACGCAGCCCCAGACCCTTTAGGCAGGGAGAGACCTGCAGCATTTCCTCACAGCTTGACCCAGCAGACACCAGCTCAGAGCCAGGTGCTCAGATGCTTTTAAAAAGCACAGCTCAGAGAGCAAGTGGAGCACTGATCACACCGATGGACTTGTATTAAGCATCCACCTCACAAAATAAAAGTGTGCTTTGCACAGAGCTCTGTGCTTGGGGAACTGGGAACATGTGCCATTCAAGTACTCCCCAGCTCGTGTGTTGGTGGCCACGGATTTCACTTAGTCAGTTTTGTGTACGGTGAACTGGATTTGTCCATGCAATTGTGTTACTGTTTTGTGTGTGAGAGCGTTATTGGAAATGAAAATATACAAACCGGTTGTAAGCGTTAGTTGAAATCCCTTCTTCACTATAATGGTTCATATTCTACAAGGACACATCCTCATCCAGACACAGGTACTTCTTGGAAAACCTATAAGTTCAAGAGAAAGGACTTGCCCATAGTATAAAGTGTGTAAACCATTACGTTTTAGTTCCTGAAACTTCCCAAGCAATGACCTACCCCACAAGAGTTAACCAAGGAGGGAGAAGGAAGGCCAGCCAGAACGCTGAAGACAGCTACTATGACCAGTAAGTAGCATCCTGAATTAATCCACTTCTTGATGCTACAAACCTAAGTGTGTAAGTATAAATTCAACTCCAAAACCTGCGGTGGTGGTGGGAAAAGTCATTCTATGCTGGATCATGATCTGACAGCTTTACTCGACCATTCGTGTGACACAACCACCCTGGGCAGCCTGTTCCAACGACACACACGACACAGGAACAGGCTTCCCAGGGGGCTGTGTAGTCTCCTTCTCTGGAGATATTCAAGTCCCCCCTGGACGCCTTCCTGTGTGACCTGGTGTAGGGAACCTGCTTTGGCAGGGGGGTTGAACTCCATGATCTCTAGAGGTCCCTTCCAACCCCTACAATTCTGTGATTTTGCTTTACAGCAAGGTGAGGACAGATCTTGATGAAGGATCTCCAAGACACGTAATTCCAGAGATAGAGGTTGCAGGCTAGATGCTTGTCTCCATACTAGGAACCAAGAGATGAGGATAGGTCAGCTCTGCTGCCTCCCAGGCCTGCTTAGGGTTAGCTCAGAAGCCAAGAACACCATCAACCATCTCTGGTCATGTAG
This sequence comes from Odontophorus gujanensis, assembly GCA_013399175.1. NCBI lineage: Eukaryota > Metazoa > Chordata > Aves > Galliformes > Odontophoridae > Odontophorus > Odontophorus gujanensis. The sequence goes on from VXAB01001092.1 coordinate 27,766, forward strand.
GTGAATAACCCAAAAGAGTGGTACTCAGAGAAAATAGCGAGGTAGATGGTATATTTTGTTAGGCTTATCTGGATGGTAAACAGACAACCAGTGAATAAAGAGAGACTCACCTCTTCCAGATGGTTGAGGTTCACTAGTAACTCCACAGAGGAGTGATCTCCAACAAGAGGTCCTTCCCCAGTGGTGGTCAGCGCTTAAATGGGGTCTAGGAGAGGTGGAGCCAGACTCCACCCCTTCCAGTCACACAGGTGCACTGCCTTCACCTGTGCTCCTGTGGCTGACTCAGTGCTCGTCTCAGGTGATCAGTGGTTCAGGCTGTGATTCAACACATCCCACTAGGACACCCAAGCAGATGTTTCACTGGAGAAAAGTCACCAGCCCCACACCCAGCCACATCCCTGCCTCAATGTGCAGTGTGAGACAGCTTGCCAGGCTGCAACAGGATGCTGCTCCCTCCCCTCCCTCTGTTCTGCAGTGCACTGGCCACTGCCACAGGGAAGATGAGAGGACGAGATAGTTTGAGGCCAGGTGCAAGAACAGGCAATTCTGAATTTAACTTCTGAAGAAACGTGGGATCTGTGCATGTTAGCAGTGTCACAGGATGGTTCAAATCTCCCTACAATGCTGTGGTCTGAGGTCTTACCACTACAGAGTGCTACGCAGCAATATGATGCATGATGTTACTATTTCCCTGCCACCTTCCCAAGAGGTCAAAAGCAAAAGCATTGAGGGGTACAGCTAGGAGAAAACAGCCTAGTCAAAATCTTGCCTTCTAGTGGCAGTGTGGTATGACAAGTTTGTGTGCCAGGTTAAAACCCAAGTTAAAGTGGAACCACAGAACAGAAATATTTGGTTATTGGTACCGCTGTTCTGACCAAGAGAGCTGCAGAATGCTGTAGTTCTTTCAGCTGCAACATTCACTGGGACACCCAAAATTCAGACCTCTCCAGGTCACTAAATGAAGTTGCACTACTGCTGCTCAGGCTGTACTGAAACAGGCAGGATGGAAACTGTTTAAACACATAATCCTTAAAGGATGAATGTATCTGAAGCCTAGAGGAGGCCCTTCTCTGATGTGTGTTAAAACCTCCTCCAGAGAGTGAGAGAAAAAGCAACAGTTTCTAATAGAAAATGAGGAGTGAAGGCAGCTGTCTCCCAACACATCTGAGGAGGGACAAATTGAAATCTGAAAAGGATTATTCCAGATAACTGAGGTTAGGTGCTGACTAAACAAACTTACAGAGCAATACAGTTTACCATAAAATAGGAACCTCAGAAAAAAAGTCAAGGAAAACTTACTTTGTAAGCAGGGAACAGCATGTAGAGTAGCCACTTTTAAACTCAGTATGCGAGTGATGAAAAAAATGGATTTCCAGAAGGTGACGAGTAAAGTCTTCAAGAGAACAAAGGAGGTGAAAACAGGTTTGGATGCATGAGCCTTCCCCGTCCCAGACAAGCGTTAGATGGAAGAAACACTAGAGAACTATCACATCCCTGCTGTAATCAACCTTGGGCTATGGTGAGGGGGAAAGAGGTTGCCAACAATTGCCCTCTGAGGATTCCAGGTGGAAAAGAGAATGAAAACCCATCAGATCATTCACCACAGAAAGAACCATTCACTTGCAAAAGGGCACCATCAGCTGGCAGACTGAAATATGGCTCGTCAGATCAAGGAAGAGGAATAAGAAGTTACTGTGAAGAGGGACTACTCTACCTCAGGCTGCCAGCTTGCAAGGCAATCAAGACTCAGGACTGCCAAATGCAATAGCAACAAGTAAGACAGGAAGCAGAGATGGAGCCCTGCTATTGGAATTGCTTCGTTGCACAGCCTAGCACAGATGGTTAAAGAAATCAAAAGCCCAGGCTTCCACCCTTGACAGCACCAAGGACAGTGCTCCACTACCTCGTCAGAAGGTAAAGAGAACTGAAAGGTAAAGGCTCACACACTTCATCATGGAGAAGGGTCTTTTCTCTTGAACTTTAAGCATAATAAGATGTACCTCTCTGGAAGAGGAAAGTGTGACAGAGTACCAGTGCTGCCTCCAAAGCCACCAAACAACAGAAAACCATAATCAATAATCAGTCCTTGGCTCACCTTTAGCTCTCGCTTTCGATTCCGGTCACTATTGGATTTTGAGTGCCTGGAGCTTCGTCCTTCCTCCACTGCTTCAAAGAGTTTGTCCACAAATCGCAGTGTGGAGTCATCAAGAAAGGGCTTGAGATGGTCTGAGAAAGAAGAGGAGTTGTGTAAATGGCAGAATGCACTGCTCAGGATGAGTGGGAGAACAGAGAACTCACAGAGACTTCTGCAAAGCCACTGAATACATTTTTAAAGGTGACTTCAACACAACTAATGCAACCAGGGCTCAAGAAGCCTCTGGGATCTGCAGGTGCTGACATCTGGAGTTAAGACAAAGGGCAAATAAATGGACATCCTGAGTCAAAAGTTTAAACCCACTGTACTGGAGTTCAGACCTCCACTAGACTAAAAAAATATATATATGGCTCTAATGGTAAACAAACAAACACCAAAACAATAAAGATTACACTATAATTTTACATTCCTTTTGGTGAAAAAATACATCTTAAATTAATTTTATCTGTTTCTGCAACATATCCCAAAACTTTTGAACTCGTCTCACCTGTCTGCATGTACTCACCTCTGCCTCATCCAGGCTGACAGTTATCCCTATCACAGAAGTACACAGCAGAGCTCCAGGGTTTGTTTAGTTTTGGTTTTAAGTATAAAAGCAGTTCAACACAAATCTGCCTTCACATCTGCACAGATGGCATCCATCTCCCAGACACTGACAGTCTCAAGTGGCAACAAAACCACAACCTGCCACGCAGCTGCACGCCAGCAGCACGAGCTCAGCCTCCCAGAGATGGAGGGAAAGAGCTTAAACTTGACCTGAGGCTGCTTCAAATGCAACACAACATCTACAAATGGGTGATGCCAACACACGCTGTTTCATTTCAGAATAGGATCTGTTTCTCGTGTGCATAATGTATACGTTTCTTTCTGACAAAGGGTCTGTCTGCTTCTAACACAAGCTTGGGGTTGGGACATACCAGCTGCTTTCTTCTTGTCCATGCCCTTCCCAACACAGTTCAGTGCTGCAGTGACCACAGTGGGCTCGGAGAAACCCAGCACTCGCTTCACTGTCTTCTCGATCCATGGCTTCAGCTCATCCAATTCCCTTTTGGAGAGCGACATTTTTGCTAGTAGCTGAACTTAGCTATCTTGCTCGTACCTGTAAAGAAAGCAAACAAGACAACCAGAGATTAATAAAAACAAAGCATCAGTTTATTGTTTTGGTGCATTAAAGAGAAAGCTTACAGATGGGGAAAACTGCTGGAGGTTATTTCGACTCCCTTATTTTTAAAACACATGCTAAAATTACATGTGCCACACAGAGGTCTCAGGAGAAAAGAACAGATAAGATGCAGCATCAGACTCTGAGAAGAAAAACTCTGCTCACAGGTTTCATCCTTCCCTTAAGGGAACTTGGAGAATGAAAGGCAAGCGTGTTCCAGCTCCTGCATATCAAGATCCACTTCCACACAGCTTCTCATGAACAAGAGGAGAAAAGCTTGGTCTTAGTGCTGCTTCAGCCTGTTTTCTCATGCTAACACAGTCTGGGGCAGCTGTCAGCTACATGCACACCAGTGCACTTACTGATGCTCCACAAACCAAACTGTATCAGGAGAGCATCAGCTAAGCAACGCCTCAAATACAGAAACACTTCACACACCCTGAGTTCTTCCCTTTCCCGTGAGCTTCCCCAACAACTCTGGGCACACTCCCAGCCCCTCGCTGCAGGCTGCCTCCCTGTAATGTCCAGAGATGCCCAGGGGTAAGTCAGCAATCTCATTTAGGCAACAGGTTTACTGATACTTAATGGTCAGCACATGCCCGACTGCCTCAGGGTGTGCTGCTTAAACAAAGCAGAGGATCAGTGATGCTGCCCTTTCCTCTTGGCTCCTCTTGAGCCTGATTCCAAATGACAGATCCAAGACAATAATTTCTCACTGTCAATCATTAGTAGTCCTTGCACTTTTAATGTAAGCTGCAATGAAGTGGATGTAATAACGTTTAATTACACGGCCAGGCACTAATCTGATTTGGAAACCAAGTCTCCTTTATCTGGAAACAGGAGAAAATCTTCTTAAGGAAATATGTTTGACCTCAACATTTCTTTCCCACTGGAAAAGCCTTACAGAGCCTTTACCTTAACAGGTCTGCTTAAAACTACATCAAACAGCATCTAAAATAGTTATCATTCTGAAAAATCAGAACAAAGATCCTGGATGCTGCAACAAAGTGCTTCTCAATTTAGAGACTGAAAAACAGTCAAGAGAATACAGGTCTGAAAGAGCAACAAAGGGGGAGAAGCTTCAGCTGGAGAACTCCTAATAAATTGCAGGGAGAAGGTTGGGAGCACCTTGCAGTCCTGCATTTTTTGCTGTGAGTTTCACTGAGACACATTAAACAGCAGCATCAGATACAGCCCAAAGGAACATCATTACAGCATTTCATCAGTAAGTCCAGACTTTGAAATACATAATAAGTCAGGGTGAAGTTAACTGAGAGTCAAGATGCATCAACATAATCGATCAGTACAACATACCAGCACTGCTGATGAATTATAGCTTTCTGCATGCTTGCTCAGGAAGGCTAAACTGAAATAGTTTGCGCTTGGCTTAAACTTCCCATTGCTATTCAACTTCTGCACGCAGTTAAGGACCCAGAAAGAAGGAAACAACCGCTCCAACAGCATTTCCCTCCCCCCCAAATCAACATCTTCGAGCAACTCCTGCAGCCGTCGGTGCTCGGAGCCCTACGGGACTTCGCGAGCACGTGAGGAGCAGAAAACGGGTCCGGGAACAGCCATGCGGATGCACCCACCGACCTTCGCCCCTACGCTGCTTCCCAAAGTAACGTAAAACCGCTGCTCTCACAACAAACGGAGCCCTTCGGTGCCCCGCAGGTCCCACACACCGCTCAAATTAACCGCTCCAATTAACTTCGGCTTAACCGATTCCCGCGGCGCTCGCTGCCTCAGCCCCGTCGGCTCAGCCCCACCCGCAGCCCCGGATTTCAGCGCACAAACATCGGCGCCGCAAACCGGCCCGGGGCCGGGCGTTGGGGCCTCGCCCCGCCNGCCCGAACGGCGACTGCGGCCCTGACGGCGACGGCACGTCGGGGCGGAAGCGGAAACGGCCTCCGAGGCCGCGCTGCGCATGCGCACCTGCCCTCCTGAGGGCTGCCGGGAAGGACGCGAAGGCAGGAAGCGAAGCCGCGCGCCCCCGTCACGTGACACGGGAGCGCGGGAAACGGTAAAAGCGCGCCCCGCGCGGAAAGAAACGACCACGAGAGGGCGGGACGGGCCCAGCGGGCCCCACAGCCCCCGACCCACGCCCACCACGGTTCCTCCACTCCTCTGACTGCAGCACCCGAGCGCGGCTGAACCAGAGGGCTGCACGCAGCTTTTATTAACGCACAGCTGCACCGCACACCGGACAGACGGCCGCGGCCCCGCTAGCAGCCCAGCCAGGGGTCCGCGCGGCTCTTGCGGGAGAGGAAGGAGATCTTGCGCGCCATCTCCGTGTTGTAGACGCGCCGGCACGCCTCGTAGGCCAGGCGCTGCCTCTTGCGGCAAGGCTTCTCGTAATAGCGCCGCCGCTTCACCGACTCAATGATGCCGTCCTGCGACAGGATCCTGCGGGGAAGGGGACACCGGAGAATCACGGCCACATCCTCCCTCTTCCTCCTCCTCCTCCTCCCCACCGGTGTGCTCTCGCTGACACCTGCTGGACTGCCCACAGCCCGGCTGCTTTTTAAGCCTTTATCTCTCACTGAGCCCGATGCCTGCTGTATCATCTCTTGCTGCTCTTTGCATTTCAAGATGAAAGCTCACATCATTTATTGTCCCCCCCTCTCAGCGCAACCTGCTTGCCCATCCCATGAAACTCATTTTGCAATAACTGAGTTTTCCTCCATGCTGAGCCCTGCAGTGATCCCTGAGTATGGCAGTAGAATGCAAAGATCAGCTGTCAGCTCCCAAACTTTACAACCGCTGCATTCCAGACATTGCTTCTTCCTCACTGCACCTGAGAGGCTGCAAGGACTTGAAATGCTCCTTTTGCTGCAGGAACCCAAAGTCACTGCAGCACTGGGAGGGCATCCGACCCCATGAGAACACAACCAAGAGTGGGCTGCAGTAAGGAGGAAGGTGCTGCTGTGAAAAGAGAGGCGTCAGGACCCAGAGCTGCCCGGGAAAAGCCTTGCCTTGAAGTGACCTAACACCAGCACTCTGCTTCAAGACCCAAAAAGAACAGTGAGTGCTCAAGGAGTTGTGTAGGGTGCCCTCTCCAGGAATTTGGGAACACTAGGAAGCCTGCAGAGTGCCCCAGAGCAAACTGAACAGCTCTGGGTATAATTCAGAGTGCGCAGGAGTACAAAGAGGGGTCCCAGAAAGCTTCTAGGGCACACTGAAACACTCTGGGGTGCCTCAGAGTAATCGGAGCCTTTGCCAATAAATTTGGGCACACAGGGGTGTCCCTGGGGCTGTATATTTTGGACATAATCATCTGCCTTCAGCTTCACTGCCTCCAGGAGCAGGAGGGGCAGAACACTGACGCCTCACCCAGAGGATGGAGTGAGACCCCGGCCCAGTGCAGTGCGGATACCCCATCTCTGGAAGCGCCCAAGGCCACAGGTGGGACCCTGGGCCCCCCAAGCCGGTGTGGGGCAGCAAACCCACAGCAAACGGTGGATCTGAGGGGAGGGGGGGGAATGTGAAGTCCCTTCTACCCCAAACCCCTGTGACGCTCAGTGCCCCCCGCCCCGCGCCCACCCGCAGCCCCTCACCTGTTCAGCGCCCCATAGGCCGCATCCACGTTGCCACTTTGCACCATGACGGTGCGGCCGATGAAGCGGACGTGATTCGCCATGGCCGAGGGGCTCCGCTGCGGGACGGGACCGGCCCGGGATCGCCCCTTCCCCCAGGAACCACCGGGACCCCGTGAAACCGCGACACCGCCACTCACCTCCGAGCGCCCCGGAACCGGAAACCACCACCGGGCACAGGAGGGGGCGTGGCTTTTAGCGTAAAGGGCGTGGTTTGCTACAAAAGGGGCGTGGCTATGCGAAGACCGGGGCTCGGACCAAGGGGGCGTGGTATGTGCGGGAAAAGGGGCGGGGACAGAAGTAGGCTCCGCCTCCGGGTATCTCTATGGGGTCCTGGGTAGGGGGTCACTGCGTGGGGCTTGGGACAGCATCAGGGGATGCAGGGACCAGGGGGGACATCGGGCTCAGGGGAACCGGGATCCAAGGGTCACCAAGCCCAGGAGGAGATGCAAGTCCAGGCAAGAGGCGCTGTGACTAAGGGACCCTGAGCCCGAAGAGGGGACACTGAAGCCCATGTGGGACACCAGAACCAGGTCCAGGAGGGACGCTGTTCCAAGGGACACTGGGTATGGATAGCAGAACTGGAGATGACGCTGTGTTCAGGGGTGGCACCAGGCCCCAAGGTGACAGCAGAACCAGGGGGGCCCACTGGACCACCTTTGGGGGGGGCATTGGCTCTGAGGATCAGCATCCCCAGGGGACACATGGCCCAGGGATGACACTAGGTCCCCAAGAGGGGACACCAGGTTTAAGGGGACCACTGGATCCAGAGTACAGAAGACACCACACCCCAAGGGGGGAGACACCAGGTTTAGGGGACTCCAGACCTAAGGGGACAGCAGCTTCAGGAGGGCTACATGGTGGGGGGGGGCACTGGATCCAAGGGGGGGTGATACCAGGCCCCAAGTAGAGACCAGGTTTAGGGGACACCAGAGCCCAAGGAGACAAAATCTGCCACCCCCACCCCAAAAACAGCCCCCCACCCCCATGTCAAACCTCCAGCAAGTACAGAGGACACTGTCACAGCCCAGCCTGGCCGCTCCACCGCTGTTTATTGCTCCCACGGGGGGAACGCGTCGCGCCCCAAAACCCCGTGGGGAAGGCACGAGGCCGGGGGGTGGCTGTGCTGCTGCAGGGGGGCCCGCCCCCCACCCCCATCCCCCT
>VXAB01001093.1:7297-39389 GCA_013399175.1 Odontophorus gujanensis
TCTTTTTTTTTTTTTTTTCTTGGCAGTGTTAACTTTTAAAAGTTAACTTTTAAAAGTTAGTTAACTTTTCCTGTTTATCTTCAGAAGACATGACTATAAGCAGTAGATTCTCTGACCAAGAGTTTCAGATGAAGGTAAGAGATTCATTATCTTGTTGGTAGTGAGGAAAAAGTCATTTAGATTCTTTGGCACATCACATTTATTCATTGTCTGCTCTCACCTCTGTAAATATGGTCTGGCAGCCTAAGATCTCAATCTAAAATAAAAATGAATTAAATATAATATGGCTTCTGCCAAGGCTTGTGAACAACAGAATATTTTAATCTTTAGGCATTTATTTGGGCATGAGCTAAACATAATGTATTCACACTACCAATGACAATACCAGAGCCACTAATACAACAGAATCATAGAATGGTTTGGGTTGTAAGAGATCCTAAAGAACATCTTCTGTGAGCATGGTTACAAACCACTAGATCAAGCACTACATCAGGCTGCCCAGGGGCCCATCCAACCTGGCTTAGAAAACCTCTGGGGATGAGGCATATACTTTTCTGGGAAACCTGTTCCAGTGCTTCACCATACCCTGCATAAAAAATTTCCTTCTAGCATTCAGTTCACTCAACCTGTCTTCATAGAAGGTCTCTAGCCCTCTGATCATCTTTGTGGCCTTTTCTGGACCTGCTTCAACAATTCTGCATTCTTCTTGTGCTGGGGATCTAGGCCTGGAAACAGTGCTCTACGTGGAATCTCACAAGGGCAGAGCAGAAAGGGGGCAAACCCCTCCCTCTCCCTGCTGCCACCCCCATTAATGCAGCCCAGGATACTTTTAGCCTTCCAGGCCAACTGCTTTTTCCTTGTTTGCCTCACAGACATTTATTTATGTATTTATTTACCTAAAATTTAATCCATCCTTTTCTAAGTTTCAAATATTTCAAATATTCTCCAATATTTCAAAATTTCCACTACTGCTGTCACAAAGAATCAGAGAATCACAGAGTTGTACGGGTTGGAAGGGACCTCCAGAGATAACAGAGTCCAACCCCCCTGCAAAGCAGGCTCCCTACAGCAGGTTGCACAGGTAGCCATCAAATGCTTTCTCTTGATCTCCTTTTATTATGGCTGCCAGTACCTCCCCTGACAAGCAGCAGCAAATAGGAGCGCCAAGACTTCTTGAAAAATCCTTTTATTTCACACATACAGTACTCTATACAAGTCACATCATGATACAGGTAATACACAGTCCTTCCTTCACCTTTGCCAAGACCAACTATAGTGTTTGCAGGTTGGAACATATAATAGCTTTGTTTTGATTCAACTCCATGCTGAAATTGTGTCCTGAAGTTGCTTAATTGCACTAACAGCCTAGAGCATATAACATCTTTAAAGAAACTCTGGTATTAATTTAACATGAAAATGATCGAAAGTGATATTCCTTAACTGTTCCAACCTACATTAATATGTAACTGGAAAGTGCCTGAGGCACTTGCATACATTAACTTCATACTCAGCACTGATGAAGGAAAACTGTATATAACAGCATCACTGCTGGGAATGAGATACGATGGTGAACAACTAGTGTTAATAAAAATGACCTTCCATGAGAATGGTATCATCAAGTAGGAGGACAACATAAAACACTGTAAATAAAACACAAAATAATATTTAGATTTATCTCCCCAGAGCTGGTAACAAGCAAGCTTCCTGTTTGCAATCCTGAATCACTGTTTCCTTTATCTAGTTGATTTGTTTTAAAGCAGAACTATATTAAGCAGAACCAAAATATGAAGTTTAGGCATGAAGATGACACATCTTTACCAAAAGAAATCTCAGATATAGAAACAATGGTGAGTTTTTGAGAACTATGCAACCTGAAACCATACTGCTGCAGTTCATCTCCTAATAAAAACAAGATGATTATTTTTCAATGCTTTCTGAAAGTAGAGCAGCTTAGAAAGCACCCAGTGAATTCAGTGATCACAAAACTACCCCAAGTTCACTTTTAAAATCCCTACTGCTGATTTAGTTCAACTAAATTAAACATTTTTCACCACTCATATCTTTATTTAACCAAAGGACTGAACACCCCAGTAGTTCAGTCATTTTAGACATTTTCTCAACATGGAGTTTTGAATAATTTCTTAAAAGTGTAATGACAGATCTGAGTATTTTGTTGTTGGATTCTCTTCCTTTTTCGTGTTTTTTTTTTTTTGTTCTCCTTCTTTCAGCTTGTAACAAAGAACATCCAGTTTTCTAAGGATGTTATCTTTGAATTTTACTGGAACACATGCTGATTTACATTTATATAAGTGGTCATAGGGTACAGTGCAATGGAAAGCAGAGCATCAAGCAGATCAGGTCTTTCCTTCAGGGGTTCATTCAGTGGTTCAGGCTGTGAATCAGTAGTTCCCATACAGGCTCCTTCCAACTCAGGATATTCTGACATTCCATGATCTATGCAGATTCAGGAGATCAGTAGCTTTCCACATTCACTGGTCAGATTGCTAGTGCTTTTTTTAACACCAGTATACAAGTATCAAGCAGGATATAAACCAATGTATACACTAGTTTCTCAGCTGCTTCTTGCAAAATGAAGACAGGTTCAAAATGTGAAACAGGCACAGTCTTTCTCTGTCAAATGAACAGGGCCTTTTGGGACAGCTTTTTGTAGTAAAGACCCAATGTTTGTATTTCTGAGCATCTTCAGGGCCTTCATACCTTATTTTAGAGTCTTTAGTTCTTCAGTAGATTCAGTCAATCATTGTGAAGAACAAAGGAATATATGGTGCGATGGTTGGACTAGAAGACCCTAGTGGTATGTTCCACTCTTAATGATTCTATGATTTAACAAGCATAAAATCTACAGTTTCTTTCTGCCAACCCCAAAAATTAAAAACAAACAAACAACAGAAAAAAAAACAAAAACAAAAAACCCTCTATAGGATTTATTTGAAAAGATCAGCTTTTGCTTTTTTTTAATCTCAACTTTGAAATGTTAAGAGTCCTCTGGAAAATGCAACAAGTACTTTGCTCTTAGTGGTTTTACACTCCACCCCTAAGCTTTTTTTGCTTACCAGCACAGCACAACAAAACTCATTCTTCTTCAACCTGTAAAATCAGGATAAGATTTTTTTCATAATCATTTATATATATGTATATATAATTCCTTAATTTAAAATAATAAGAACAGTCAAAATTAGGAGCCCTAGAATTCTCAGCTGAGACATTCTAATAATCAGGTTGAAAAATGTGACTGTCTCTATCTTGAAGAAAGAATTATCAGACAAACACAGTTAAGGCTCTGAGTGAGGAACAGACAACACTAAAGGGTATTTAATGAGAAGAATGCAGGTGTAGCTAATTGTTTGTAATGTGCAAACAAACACACCAGCTGTTGTTGCTGTAGTCCATGTAATTTTTATAAGCAGTTATTACAGCAGAACAAATGGTCACTCACTTACCAGAGCAACTATTTATGCACTTCACAACTGCCTTAGCTCTGTCTATGATCTGGGCCCTCAGAAGTCGATCATTGTTAAGTCAGGTGCTTAGTGGGGCCTTTGTCCAAGTATCCTGCTGGCTGAGAGCTAAATTCCAAACATGTTTGGAATCACTGACAATACTGCAAGTCAGAAAATGGGCATGCTAAACTGGCTTGCACTCAAATTTCCACATGGAATGCACTGACCTTAATGAGCACCACTGCTAATAACCTCAACAGAGGATGAGAACTGTTAATAGATCAGTTCTTAAAAGCTCACTGACACTTCAGACATCTGAGTGATACTTATTCTCTGTAGCGTGAATTACTTACTCTATCCCAATCTCACATTCATTATTTTAGTCAGTAAAAATATACAAGTATATATGAATATAGTAATTCCATTAGCTGTTGTCTAATGGCTATGTCTTTTCACAGTAATTCCCTTTCACAGAAAAGTTCTCTTTCTATGAGATACCAAACCAATTTGATTTCTTCCCAGCCTTATGCCACCCTGCCCCTACTGTCAACGGTTTATGGGCTGGNAGCTGGGCCTAAAACAACTACTTCATGCACTCTAAATGTAATGTCTTTTATATCCTCATCTGCTACAACAACATTCTGAGTGCACAAAGACCCCTGGCAGAACAAAGAGAGAACAAATGACCTTGAAAATCATGAAATAATAAAGGAAGCAAGCTTTTTTAAAACTAGCTTTATAATCACTTGCTAATATTATCTTCTGAGTTTTATTTAGGAAGGAATATGATAACAAATTCAAACTGGATATTGCATGTAATGATCTGAACTTACCAGTACAATACAGATACCAGACACCACTGCAAAACATACAAAAAAGACCCTGTTACTTTCTGATTTGCCCCAAATCATTTCTCTAAATAATTTCTGAACTTGGAAAATGAACTTCCTAAATACCTTGCTCAGCTTAGTCTTAGCTGAATTGAACAAAATGAAAATTATATATAGAGCACAGTCAGATACACAGAAGAGGAAGTATAGCAGATTCCTGCTTTGATAGGAAAATAGCTGAACTAAAGTAATCTGAACGACATCAGTTTATCATACAAAGACACTTAATTTATTTCATTATTCTCTGTGGACGGCTAAAGTGCCCCAAGGCCCTCACATATTGAAGGAGATGAGCATAGCGGACAAAGGCTCTTTCAGAGTGCAATATTTAATGAAACTTAAATTAGGTCTCAAAAGAGCAGTAGAGTACATATTAAATATGGCACTGACACTGAGCCATTCTATTCAAATCCACATGTTTTAAAGTAATTGCCATCAAGTTCATACAGTGCCCCAGAAGATTATAGTCAGGCATTTTAATATAGCCACACATACATCTTCCATTTTAACATACACTTCATAATGTTTGTTTACATAAGACACAGGACAGAGGGTAAGAAAAGGTGTGCAAATAAGATCAAACATTTAAGAAACACAAAAGTAATTCAGCCATATTATCAAACAGATAGAACTCTGCCTAACTACATAAATTTATGTATATAAATATATACATATCTTTTTGTCAAATGAATTTAAGATAATATATACTCGTATTTTTAAACACTGTAGTTTAACAGGGAGATCAGATAGCCAGTGTTGCCAAATATTTTATACATTATGCTGAGCTTCCACATATTTTCCTAAAACAAAACTACAAGTAACAGTAACCTTATAAAATCACCAACCTCCAAAATCCAAATATGGATCTAAACCAATCTCTAGTAAAATATTCCCTGCAAAGAAAACTCACTTTCATATAATGCCACAAAATAGTATGCTCCAGAAGTGAACTTACCTTTATATCTTTTTGTGGCCACAACCCAAAATGAGGAGAAAAAAAGTGATCTTTTTTTTCCAGTAAGTGACGAAGAAGGGAGATAGTTAAAAGCTATATTCAAAAACCTGACAAAACAAATGGGTTTGAATTACATGGTTTTGAAAATCGTTGGAACAGAACTGACATGATTTTGAATTAAAAAGGTGAAGCTAAAAAAAAGGATAACAGGAGAGCATTGTTCTGTATGCTAAATATAATGCAAGAATTCTGTTCTGTAGTGCACTCCCTTCCAAACCAGGGAAGTANCATTCTATTCAAATCCACATGTTTTAAAGTAATTGCCATCAAGTTCATACAGTGCCCCAGAAGATTATAGTCAGGCATTTTAATATAGCCACACATACATCTTCCATTTTAACATACACTTCATAATGTTTGTTTACATAAGACACAGGACAGAGGGTAAGAAAAGGTGTGCAAATAAGATCAAACATTTAAGAAACACAAAAGTAATTCAGCCATATTATCAAACAGATAGAACTCTGCCTAACTACATAAATTTATGTATATAAATATATACATATCTTTTTGTCAAATGAATTTAAGATAATATATACTCGTATTTTTAAACACTGTAGTTTAACAGGGAGATCAGATAGCCAGTGTTGCCAAATATTTTATACATTATGCTGAGCTTCCACATATTTTCCTAAAACAAAACTACAAGTAACAGTAACCTTATAAAATCACCAACCTCCAAAATCCAAATATGGATCTAAACCAATCTCTAGTAAAATATTCCCTGCAAAGAAAACTCACTTTCATATAATGCCACAAAATAGTATGCTCCAGAAGTGAACTTACCTTTATATCTTTTTGTGGCCACAACCCAAAATGAGGAGAAAAAAAGTGATCTTTTTTTTCCAGTAAGTGACGAAGAAGGGAGATAGTTAAAAGCTATATTCAAAAACCTGACAAAACAAATGGGTTTGAATTACATGGTTTTGAAAATCGTTGGAACAGAACTGACATGATTTTGAATTAAAAAGGTGAAGCTAAAAAAAAGGATAACAGGAGAGCATTGTTCTGTATGCTAAATATAATGCAAGAATTCTGTTCTGTAGTGCACTCCCTTCCAAACCAGGGAAGTAGCATTCAGACAAAAGGAGGAAAGGCTCAAAGCAGCAAGATACTTAAACTCAAACATACTGCCTCAACAAGTAGAACAAAGGATGAATAGTTGTCGTAGTGCAGAATGTGATAAACAGAAGTAAATACTTAGGAGTAGGAAGTGAAAGTTAGAGCTTCAAGATTGGACTCTTATCTGGCAGAATGAAGAATAAAAGAGGAACAAAACAGACCATAATGAAATGTTGAGGAAAATGTAAGTACCTTGTATAACTGTACTAGGCTTCACAGGATCACAGAATCATGCATGTCAACGGTTTAGGGCAGGTTCGGCCNGTTGAAAAGACTTTCAAGTCCTGCCATCAACATGACCTACCAATTCCCATAACCAAACCATGTCCCTTAGTGCCACTTGTGATTAAAAAGTCATTTACATTTGGAAACATTTTCAAAAGAAGCAAAGACTCACTTCTCCAATCACTTAAAATGCATAAATGCTGTAACTTATCAGACAGCTTCAAAAGTTATTCTACATCTTCTGTCAGCCATCAAGATGAGGGGTTTGGGATAAAAGTCAGCCTTGAAGACAGATGAGATTATTTCTGCAACAGTACTTGAAACACTAAATGTTAGAATTAATAAAATAATAATAAAAAAACGAGATTACAAACAGTAGGATTTTAACAGGTATATCCTTTAGGAACTGTATTTACCTTTCCAGCTAGTTTTTGTAGTTTCCCATAGCCAAGGATCATGCAAGTGTGTCTCAAAGGAAACTTACCAACTGCAGACCATTCTGGAATGAAGTGCCAATTTAGCAGAATTTTACTGGAGATAACTATTTAAATTGTGCAATTTCCCATCTTTTGTTCTCAAAACCAAAAAGACAAGACAATTGGTTAGACAAAACTTTTGCAACTAGACTTGAGAAAAAAAATTTTTACTGTGAGGGCAACAGAACTCTGGAGCAGGCCGCCCAGCAAGGCTGTGGAATCTCCTTCTCTACAGACGCTCACAACTTGCCAGGATGCTTTCTGCTGCAACACATTTTATGGAACCTGCTGTAGCAGGGGGTTGGACTGAGTGATCTACAGAGGTTCCTTCCAAACTCTACAGTTCTGTGATTCTGACACTTACGTGATAATTTACTGCAGTTCCTGTGGAAGCAGCAATCTCAAAAAATGCATTTTATAGGTCTGCTTTCTCCTCAAGAGCTGTGTCCACCAGAAGAAAGTAATAAGAACACTTTATACAAAACCTGTGCATAACTTTTTGAAATACTCTTATGTTAGCTGCTCTATAAAGACTTTCATTACTTACAGAGACCCTAAAATGTAATTTAAAAGATTAAAAATATACATATATAAGATTTTTTGCTTTTTTTTGAAGATGCCTATGTATCCTAAAAGGATGCTTTCAAACTTACACTTTTAAAGTTACATTTCAAAGTTACAGGTATACTTTTCTAGCACTGCATCTAACATAGTTCTCTGTTGCACAATTTTAATAGATTCTTCATGGTGCTTGGAAAATGTAACGCTACAGTGAAACCTGCTGGTAAAGCAGACAATCCTGTGGATGTTGGGTTATTGTACGTATTTTAATTCCTGAGCATTTAATTAACCTCAGATATTTCTAAGAATACTTCCGCATATATAAAACAAGCAATTGCATAATCAAGCAATACACCCAAACATAAACACCCAAGACTTCTCATCAAGTCACAACTGCATCATATGACACTTTTCATTACATTTTGAAAGCACATAACTTGATGCTGCAAATCCAAAGAGATAGGAAGCGTGAACCATATAATCATCAAGGTTGGAAAAGACCTCTGAGACCATCCAATGCAACCATCCACCTATCACAATGTTCTCCACTAAAGCATATCCCTTCGTACAAACACCTCAATGATTCATGAATACTTCCAGAGACTCCACCACCTTCCTGAGCAGCCCATTCCAATGCCTGACCACATTTTTCGAGTTTTTTCTTAATACCCAACATTAATCTCCCCTTGCGCAAATTGAGGCCATTTTCCCTCCAGCCCTACCACTAAGAATATGGGAGAAGAGGCCAACTCCCACCTCACTACGACCTTCTTTCAGAGATTTATAGAACTCAGTAAGGTGTCCCCTATGCCTTCTCTTCTCCACACTAAATAATCCCAGTTCCCTCAGCTACTCCTTGTAGGACTTGTGCTCCTGAGCCCTCACCAGCTTTATGGCCCTTCTCTGGGCCTCAATGTCTTTCTTGTAGTGAGGGGCCCAAATCTGAACATAGCACTAAAGGTGCAGCCTCACTGGTGCCAGGTAGAGGAGGATGATCACCTCCCTGCTCCTGCTGGCTACACTACTACTGACACTAGCCACAAGCGTTAGTACACTATATGATCTGAGGTTTATGTTGACATTATACAGAAGAATAACAACTACTCCTTTCAAAAGCTATACTCAGAAGTAAGTAAAGGGTGATTTTACACCTTCCATTGTTAGTTTGACATTGAAACAGAGAGTACTGTTCATAGATAAGATACCAGTCCCAAACCCAGAGACACCAGAAAACTCTGGAATGTAATAATAATTAAAATAAAAATCATATACATATATATATATATAATAAAATGTGGCCTGAGTTCTTAGCAAGTTGTCATTTCAAACACTAGATTTTCCTAGTGTAGGAAGGTCTGAGAAGTGATTTCTTGGCTTCTGAGGAACTGCATTACTAAGGCTTGAGGTGTGTTTCACCCACAATTCCAAAACAACTGCCAGTTACAAATCACACAATAATCACTTTCTGTGTCATATTTTTATTTAACAATCGTGATTTTATGTGGAAGTGCAAAATACAAATCAGTATTTATGTGAGAGTGAACAAAGTCCATCCTTAGAGATACAGGTGCTGTTCCTCACTCAGTGCTCGGGCAATGCAGAACTCCAGGGACCAGCGGCTCTCACTGGAGTGCTGCCGACACAACAGACTAACCGGAATTGGCCAGAGCCATCTTTTGGCAGTCTCTGCGCTACGAGGCCTACACGATCCTGCGGAACTCACAGGGAGAGCGGATGAACACCAGAGTTCAGGGCTCTGATGTGACGCAGGACCAAGAGCAGTGATTCTGCCCACACCGGCGGCTTTCAGGCCTTCTCCGACCACAACGTCGCCTCTTCCAACTGTCCCCTTCCCGGCTCCTGCAATGCTCCTGGGGCACACGTTGAGACGAGGCGCTCAAACCCCGCACCGAGCTGTGCGCTCGGGGAGCAGCACCCCGCAGCGCTGCCCGGCTCACCACGGCGCGACTCAGCGCGACCCTTCCTCGGGGCTGCGTGGGGCGGGAGGATGGACCGCGCCGCTCCCACCGAGACCCACGCCCGGCAGCACCGCCCCCTCCTCCACCTCGGGACCGCCTACGCGGGCGGCGCCGCGCTCCTCCGGATCGAGGGCGGGCGGTGTCGGCGCGTCGTCCCGCAGCAGTTCGTCCAGCTCTCCGCCGTCCAGCTCCGCCTGCTCCCGGCAGCGTCGCAGAAGCTGCAGGGCGCGACGGTGCTTCTCCTGCAGCCGCACCAGCTGTGCGCGCAGGGCCTCCGCCTCCTCTCCGTTGTCGGGCTCGTGGGGGCCGGGCCCCAGCAAGGCCTGGCGGAAGAGGCAGCGGTTCTCGCGGCGGAGGCGGCGGTTCTCCAAGCGCAGCCGCGCGTTCTCGAGGCGCAGCCGCGCGTTGTGCCACTCGCGCTCCTCCCGCTGCCGCAGTGCCTCGCAGTGGCTGGCCGCCAAATCCGCGTACCGCTCCGCCAGCTGCTGCGGGCAGCCCCGCGACTGGCCCCGCCAGCCCTTCTCGCCGCCCGCCTCCGAGGGCTCCTCTTCCCCGCCGACCCCGGCGGGCAGCCCGGCCCGGCCTCTTCGCAGAGGACCGTTGCAGCCCCAGCGCCCGTCCACCGCGCACATGCGCCTCATCCGTGCCGTTCCCGCCGCCGCGGTGCTGAGCGCCGCCGAGGGAGGAGTGAGGGAGGGAAGAGGACAGCGCGCCGGCGCTGCTGCATGCAAAGGAGGCGGTGTTTTTGTGCGGCGGGGCGGGGCCGTGCTGGGAGCGCGGGTTTTAGGCGCCTGGAAAGAAGGGGGTCCTTGTGGAGGTGTTTGGGGTCGTCTGCACAGTCCTGCGAGGCTTGGGCTCAACGTGGAGCATCTGCGACCGTCCTGTCAGCTGACAAGGTGGGCTGTCTATTGCTGGCACCAGCCAGCTGTAGGCTTACAAAGAAATTTCTTGGATGTGAACTCTTGGTGTTTGTAGGGTCATGGAATCAAAATATCCTCAGTTATTCTCAGGATAATCCATGATTTTATGGTTCGGTGAGTTGGAAGGGATGGTTATTCAGTCCAACGCTTGGCTCCACACACAACCACCCAAAATCCAAACCCTGTGTCAGAAAGCATCATCCAAGTGCTGTATGAACTCCTGCAATTACACACTGTACCCCCTCTCATGGGGAGCCTATTCTGTGCCCACCACACTCTGGTGTGTAACCTTTTCTTTATACCCAACCTGATCTCCTCCTGACAGAATCTCCTAAGTTCTGTTCTCAGCATAACTTAGTGCTGCCCCTTTTTCTCCTCTCTTATGAGGGAGTGGTAGGTGACAGTGGTACATCCCTGTATGGGAGCTGTTGAGTCACGGCCCGAACCACTGATTGATCACGTGAGGTAAGCACTGAGTCAGCCGCAGGGGCACAGGTGAAGGTAATGTACCTGTGTGACTGGAAGGGGTGGAGTCTGGCTCCACCTCCCCCAGACCCCATTTAAGGGCTGACCACCACCAGGGAAGGATCTCTTGTTAGAGATTCCTCCTGTGTGGAGTCATCTGCAAGCCTCAACCATTGTAAAAGGTGAGCTGCCCTTTACTTACCAGTAGTCTGTCTACCATCTATATAAGGCCTTATTCTCCGTGATGTCTCCTCTGAATTCCATCCTTTTGAATGATCTACCCTACAGCCCTTCAGCCTTAATTTCTCTAGGCTACAGCAAGTTGCAAAGTGTCAGCTCAGATGTGCTTGTTAAACAAAAGCACAGTCCTGCAAATTTTATTTGGTCCATTCTAGTGTTGCCAGGATTAACAGAGGAAAAAATGCAAGATACACAGATGTGTGTTTGTGTACGTGTAGTTCTTACTGCCTATAGATGGCTTGACTTAAGTAGCTTATGCATAGCTTCCAGAGGGAGGAAGGAGCATGGGCGTTCCTTATCCATGTCATCTGCTAATGAAGAAATCTATTACTCCCCTGAAATTCTAACTGTTCCTTTTAGCTGTCCTTTAATTGTCAACTGTTAAGTCGACCTGTTGAGATTACCAAGGGTAGTGAGTGAATACCACTGCAGACCTCTGCTTATTTGTTTACACTTCAGATTGCAAACTGTGAAAAGGACAATGCTTTACTAACTGCAGAAAGTGGTTTATTCTGTTGCTTCATTAATGACCGGCTGAATGTGTTTAAACAAACAGTGCATGACAGTGATCATGATAATTATGTTCAGAGCCTTATCAGTTCTGAGTGATGTTTATTTAAAAAAATTGGAAAACAGAAAGCAAATAATTGTAAAACAGAAGTAATCTTGGTATTGACTGTTTTGCTGTGGCTGCTGATCAGAAAAAAATGAATCTTTAGCAATTATGTCCTGTACTAAACCAACCTGCAAATCAGACTAGTTGAAGGTATTAGGGTAATCCTTTGTAGTTTGTGACTAAACTGGTTTTACATTAAAATAAGCAGGTTAACACCTGTTCCTTAGTTTTTTACTCGTGCTACCTCTGAAAATCCAAAAGCACATTCAGTGACAAGAGTGTCAACCTTTCAGCCAGCCTGAGCTGCACTGACTGAAAAGGAACTGTCTTGGGCCGTATGCAATCTATGTAGCGTTTTAATGTATTAAACATTTAATGTGGTTAATATATATAAGAAACAAAACTTCTTTTATTTTTGTGTTAGTTTTTAAGACTTAAAAGCAACAAACCCGTAAGATTTGTGGGATATTTTGCCATGTTTTTTTGTGAAACTTACGCATCCATCCGTTTTGATGAAAGTGGTTGCAATTTTTTCTGAACTTTCACATCTCTGATGAAATTTTATTCTTCTACTTCATTCTTGCTAATAGTTCACAAATGTACATAGTGCCAAAAGTAATGACGTGAATAAGGTGTGATTGTGAGCTGAGAAATGTTTTTCTCTGGTAAGATAGGTCTTATGTAAGTATACTAAAGAGACATGATCAAATTTTTAAGTATCTAATTACAACTCCACAGATTCCACTTGAAAATTTTCAGGTAATGTATTTATGCAGACATGACAGCACAGCAACAGGTAGCAAGCTGCAGTTTAATGCAGCTGCGTTGGTCGCACAGGCTGAGAGTTGGACAGGCCTGATCTACAGTGAGCTCTAGACCAATCCAGAAAAGTGCCAGTGGCTCTTCAGTGTGTAGGAAGGTGGGCAAAAACACTGGGCTGATAAAAAGCAGTGGAATAAGTCGTATTAGTTTTGCCATCTTTACGTTCACCTTCAATTTTGAGTTGAAGCTGAATGTTCCTTGAGTCTTCTAGTAGATGTGTTATGACTCTCCATTTTTATTCACCTATTTTAACTTTTTGTGTATTTTCCTGTACTCCAGAAACTACATGCAAGTGTACAAGCATGCCAGTTGATAAGCTGTATTCCTATAAAAACTGTGCTCACATGGGAGAGGTGAATTTATCGCCTTTCAGGTTTGTTAGACAATGTTTTAACACCAATTTGGAATTCTGAGGTAAATGGTAATGACAACAAGTAATTTGGGAAAGAAGATAATGCAAGATAAGTGTAATTTGTGAGACAGGATCACAATGGATAACACAGTTCCCTTGAAGAGGAGAGGGTTGTAATCGGTGAACTCTTGCACGATAGTCTGCTTACAGAACACCAGTGACGCACACTATTTTAAATTACAACAATATAGTTGGTTAAACGTTAACCCTGCTCCCACTCATTTAAGCCTTTTTTTACATTTAGTGGCTCCAGATCTCCTTAGATGTGAAGAGGTACAGTACTTGTAGAGCATCATCTCCTAATGTTTTTGCTCTCTATTCAAGGTCAAATAAATGTTTGTAGTACCTAGAAAGAAAATAAGAGCAGTTGGTACTTTCTTTTTATGGCCCAGGAAACCGAGTTAATGTTTTTGAAGTGAAAACAATTCAAACAGCTCAGCAGTTTGTCTGGATATGAAGATGTTTGGGTTGCTGTGGTTCTTAAAAGAGGCTATACAAAAACTTATGCTCAAGGTGAGCTTATTTCTATGAATTACTTTTCTGCTCCTACTGGCCCATTTGCACTATTTTAACCTTCAGGATGTAGAGCACAGGTAAAAGAATGTCCCATTGATTCTCTCTTCTATAACATGTGTTGCCATGAAATCCTTCATACTGACTTTCCAGAAATTCAGGTAGATGACTTTGCCCTGGTGCAACCAGTGCACTATGTTGTTCAGTCTTAAATTTTGTTTCCAAGTCAAAACTCTAAATTGCCCTCAGAATTTTGAGACAGATGTTTAGTGTGAGTAGTTCTTCTGATATGAACCTTCCAGTGTACATGTGAAGCAGAGTCATCTAAAGGTCAGCAAGCAGCAAGATTAAAAATACAGTATGGCATTAAAAATGGGTGATAAGTGCCTTCAAAATAGTATGGTTCAGTGATGTCATCTTTCAAAGTGCAAGGCCCACTTGAGCAGTTGTAATGTGTTTATGTAGTTATCACACTTTAAGAATCTAGATTAAGAAAGTTTCTAGCTGTCAGATTCTGAACTTTCTGAAGGGAGATAAAGGTTAACTAATAAGTATGTTTTATTTGTGTCTCAGCCTGAAGGAAAGTCTTACCTGGAAAAGATAGCCAGTCTCATTAGAGAAGATGAAGATCTTGCATCCAGACTTCTGTGATGGCATCTAAAATGCTAGCTTTAATTGCATCACTGATTACGTTTCAGTGGACAGAATAGGGTGATGGGAGCTTTTGGAAATGTTAGCAACTGAAGAGCTGCAGGCAAATGAAAAGAAAAACAAATATAAAATTGGGGAAAGAAAAACAGTGCAGATAAGAGAATAACACAAAGAAAGAAGGAAGAGAAATATTGATTACTTTAAAAAGGAACATGCTTGCTAGCTGAAAAAGACGGAAAAAGACAGTATGATAGTTAGAAAGCATATTTAAAATATAGATGGTTTACTCTTCGTCTTTACACTGACAATAATGGGGAGTTTCAGTGCTGCATGAGAAAAGTATGCCTTTACTTTTTAGCAAACATATCACCATTAAAAATAAAAAGTGGGCTCTGCCAGGAGTTAGATTTGACATTGCTAAAGAGAAGAACAAGGAGTTCAAGAGTAGTAGTGGTTTTGGAAATAATGTATGATAATGCAAGTCAATCTGTGGATCTTTTTTGAGGTTGAGGAGAAAGAATATTATTTCCTTTGGAATGTTTTCATCTTGTATCTTTAGTTTTTAGTTTAACGTAATTAAATAAACCTTAGTTTAAAGAAAAATTTCCTTAGAGACAGAGATGAACGTTGCTGTCATGCTGAGAGGAAATCTATAATAATATGATGAGTATGGTTCTGACAGTCTTGCTGCTGCTGCTGACCCTTTTAACTGATATTCACTTTTTTAATAAAAAAAAAACAAACAACAATTCAGAGTAAATTCAGTCAGTATTTTGAACTGATGATTTTGGGGAAAGAAAATGAAACACAACGCATGCTCAAACTTGTAATGTCAGCCTGAGCATATCTATTCTCAAAAGTGAGAGTGTGCACACTGGATTCAAGACTGAATATAGAATTTTATACTTCTGTTTTCACTGATGTAAAGCAAGAATGCTGCTGTCAAAGGCAGTGGAATTAAGATACTCTGAAGTTGGACTGTGTGAGATTAGAAGCAGCCTCTGCAGCTGAAGATTAGCAGTGCAGTGTTGGGAAGAGGGTCTGAGAGATAAATTTACTTGCAATATTGCCAGCCTGCCTCAGTCATTGCATTTAATTTATCATCTATCTTTGGCTGTTGATAGTACTGAGAAACAGAGCATACCAGATGTTATCATCCTTGGAAGAGCTAACATTTTGGGAATTACACAAGCCCACCTTTTTAAAGCATTCTGAGAAGGGAATGGATTGGGGTGAAGTACCCATGGGATATTTGCTGCTTAGCTACCTTGCTAATCTTTGCTTAATAGGTATAGTCCCGTCATCTGAGTTACTGCTTCCTTATAGTTTTGCTTTATTCTTTACTAGTTCAGTGCATTGAAAAGTTAAGTAAAGTACTTAACTAAAAGTGGAGTCACTGTTGCTGCTAATATTCTTTTCACAACCATCAGTGGGCATTGTATATTACCACCAAACAGTATAACTAGTTTCTGTCAGCAGTTTTTACTGATACTTGGCAGCATAACTTCAATGAAATAATTACTAAAATAATGAAATAATAGAGGGAAGAGAGTGGTGGGTTGTATGTTACAGGCTGAATAAAAGAGTAAAAACTTAACCATGCCACAAACTCACACTCTGCTTGGCATCCTGAACTGCTACGCTTATAATACAAAATAAATGGACTGGTAAGATTAACAGATGCAGGCAGGGGATCGCCTGTACTTTGTAAGAAGGCATCTGCCCATGTGTGCATGTGAGATTCTGCTTGTGTGGGCAAATGAAAACAGAATTCTGTATCCTGTGAGTGAGGAGTGCCACTCTGAATGACAAAGCTTATTATTATCTAATTAAGATCTGGATTTTTGTTTGGAGTGAGACTTAACAGATTGGCCTTGGAAACTGTGAACTGCTTAGAAATAACAAACTGAAATTCAGACAGTTAAATCATCAGATTTGATAACCAAGGTTTATGAGCCAGAAATAAATGACCTAATTATAGACAGTAGTTGAGGTCTCAAGAAAAAGAGGAAAAAAAGCAACGAGAGAAAAGGTGATGAAAAAATTGAGTTTGAAATTAGACTTTTAAAATCTGAGCAAGAAACTTGGACAGCTGAAATAATGAATGAGCTAAGTAAGTTTCTTTTATTTACTAATACTAGTCATATGTAATTCACAGTATATGTGAATTCAAAGCATGAAAATTTATACGTAAGTGAGAGAAAAAGAAAGAGGAGAAGAGTTTTTGTCAGTAATGTTTTCAGTGAAGAATTCAGTCTCTAGGCAAACTACTAATATATAAACTATTTTTATTAAACCAGTTCCTTCCTGCTTTCCAACACAAATATAGAAAACATATCTTAAAACCTATTGTCGTGAGCTAAATTTTGTACTGAGGGCATGAACGTTAGGTCTTGTTTATTTTATCAGGGGTTCAGGTTGGATATGAGGACAAGGTTCTTTATCGGCCAGGCACCGATAGCACCCTTCTTAGGGAAGAGGTCATGACACCAAGCTTGCTGGAGTTCACAAAGTGTCTGGACAGTTCTTTCAGACATATGGTCTGATTTTTGGGGGAACCTGTCTGTAGCCAGGAGTTTGACTCGATGATCCATATGGGTCTCTTCCAACTTGGTATATTCTCAAATTCTATGGTTATTTCCTGAATCATCAAGTGAAATTCATTTTGCATTTGCAACGTATGTCCTTACGTCTAATTACATATGCTCTATTTATGGTCAGTTATATCCTTTTGAGTATGGTTCATTTTGCTGTGATGTGGGTGTCTAAAACAGAGCAGGCAGATAACATTTTAGAGTATTTTTTCCTTTTCTGCAGGCTATTAAGTGAGCCTAAAAGATGCTTCCATTTTAGATGGCTAATGTTAGACCACTGTGTTAGGTTTATGGGGCATGTGGGTTTTTTTTTGTTTGTTTTTTTGGGGGTGGAGGGGAAGTGAGGGGAAGGGTGGAAAATGGTGGCCTCTATGAGGAGACACTCATGTCAGGTAAGAGGCAGTTCCAGCATCTCCAAAAGCAATCTGCTGTTGTCCTGAGCTGAGCCATGAGCAANCAAATTCTATGGTTATTTCCTGAATCATCAAGTGAAATTCATTTTGCATTTGCAACGTATGTCCTTACGTCTAATTACATATGCTCTATTTATGGTCAGTTATATCCTTTTGAGTATGGTTCATTTTGCTGTGATGTGGGTGTCTAAAACAGAGCAGGCAGATAACATTTTAGAGTATTTTTTCCTTTTCTGCAGGCTATTAAGTGAGCCTAAAAGATGCTTCCATTTTAGATGGCTAATGTTAGACCACTGTGTTAGGTTTATGGGGCATGTGGGTTTTTTTTTGTTTGTTTTTTTGGGGGTGGAGGGGAAGTGAGGGGAAGGGTGGAAAATGGTGGCCTCTATGAGGAGACACTCATGTCAGGTAAGAGGCAGTTCCAGCATCTCCAAAAGCAATCTGCTGTTGTCCTGAGCTGAGCCATGAGCAATGCTGGTTGTGCCTCAGAGAGAACACATTTAGAGGAAGATAAAAAGTGCTGATCAGCAGTAGCAAGAGAGAGATGAATGGAAAAAAAAAAAAAAAGAGACAAACTTGCATATTTTCTCCCTTTGTCCTTCTGATGGGAAGTGAGAGCTTTGTGTGCTGTAAAACTGCCACAACCATCTGCATAGTATTAGCGGAATGGAAACATGCAACAACAGCAGAATATGAACCTGTAATTTAATAGAAGCTGTAGCTGGCAAAAAGTATGAGGGGCTGTGATCATAGATTTCTTGTCTTTGCTTCACACCAGGCATGTTCAACCCATGAGCCACATGCAGCTCTTCTCCACTAAGCAGCCAAGACTGGTCCATGGAGCATGGAATCATAGAATCATAGGGGTTGGAAGGGACCTCAAGAGATTGAGTCCAACCCCCCTGCCAAAGCAGGTTCCCTACACCATACCTCACCCATTGGCTCACTGACAGCCAAAAGTCAGTGTGCTGTTAACCAGGCTGGGACCAGGGCATGGGGAGAGTGCAGTGAACTGCTAACTCAAGTTACAGCAAATAATTCTGTACTAGTTGATTCACTGGCTAAATACAGTCCTGTGAGCAGCAAAAAATAAAAAAAAAAAAGGAAAGCCTTGCTTTCTATTCTGAAAAAGGAATTTGAGAACAAGTGTCAGGGTTGCTGAAAAAATTATTTATGTATTTACAGTTGACATAAATACTTTACATAGGAATTTTCAAATGAGATGAAAAGAGTTGCAATTCAAAATTCAGTTCAAAAATCTGATCATGTCTCTCTACTGTTATAAGCTCTATCTTACCATATTCATGTCATTATTTTTTGGCCTATTTATGTCCTATTTATAAATAAATATTTTTCAGGGATGAAGTACAGGATGAGTGGAACTTCATCAAAAATCTCAGTATCTTGAGAACTCATTTAAGAATTGTGGCCACTGCCATCAAAACAAAATGATGTGTTAGTGAGATTTTTGTCTTTGTTTTTCTGAAACTGTTTTTGTTGCTCTTTTTTGTTTTAAGAAAACTAAAGATTAAAATAAGTTCTGTTTCTTATATACATTAAATATATATTTATGAGGGCTTGCCTCATGTTTTAAAGCCCAGTATCGGAAACAAATGTTGGTGGTATGTCAGTAGAGGTTCAGCCTTCCCTCCAGCATTGCACTACATTTTGTTCCCCTACAATGGATGGCAGTAAAGGGGCAGTCTGACAGAAAGGCATCTGACATGGAAATATATATGAAGGAAAAGTGTGGAATTAAATTCCTTCGTGTGGAAAAAAATGGCATCCACTGACATTCATAAACACTTACTGAACATTTATGGAGGAAATAATTCCTATTCACTAAGTGCATCCCATGCAAACCAGAAGGTTGGGTACCCCTGCTTTACACCATTAGTTTTTATTTCTGTGTGGTGTGGAGGTTATGAAACTTACTGGTTAAGGATTTGGTATTTATCTCTTGAAGAAGTAAAAAAGTAGGTTCAAGTAGGAGGCACATCATAAGGCTGATATCNCTGTCTGGAGCCAGGAGTTTGACTCGATGATCCATATGGGTCTCTTCCAACTTGGTATATTCTCAAATTCTATGGTTATTTCCTGAATCATCAAGTGAAATTCATTTTGCATTTGCAACGTATGTCCTTACGTCTAATTACATATCCTCTATTTATGGTCAGTTATATCCTTTTGAGTATGTTTCATTTTGCTGTGATGTGGNTTTTGAGTATGGTTCATTTTGCTGTGATGTGGGTGTCTAAAACAGAGCAGGCAGATAACATTTTAGAGTATTTTTTCCTTTTCTGCAGGCTATTAAGTGAGCCTAAAAGATGCTTCCATTTTAGATGGCTAATGTTAGACCACTGTGTTAGGTTTATGGGGCATGTGGGTTTTTTTTTGTTTGTTTTTTTGGGGGTGGAGGGGAAGTGAGGGGAAGGGTGGAAAATGGTGGCCTCTATGAGGAGACACTCATGTCAGGTAAGAGGCAGTTCCAGCATCTCCAAAAGCAATCTGCTGTTGTCCTGAGCTGAGCCATGAGCAATGCTGGTTGTGCCTCCGAGAGAACACATTTAGAGGAAGATAAAAACTGCTGATCAGCAGTAGCAAGAGAGAGATGAATGGNGAGAAAAAAATGGAAAAAAAAAAAAAAAGAGACAAACTTGCATATTTTCTCCCTTTGTCCTTCTGATGGGAAGTGAGAGCTTTGTGTGCTGTAAAACTGCCACAACCATCTGCATAGTATTAGCGGAATGGAAACATGCAACAACAGCAGAATATGAACCTGTAATTTAATAGAAGCTGTAGCTGGCAAAAAGTATGAGGGGCTGTGATCATAGATTTCTTGTCTTTGCTTCACACCAGGCATGTTCAACCCATGAGCCACATGCAGCTCTTCTCCACTAAGCAGCCCAGACTGGTCCATGGAGCATGGAATCATAGAATCATAGGGGTTGGAAGGGACCTCAAGAGATTGAGTCCAACCCCCCTGCCAAAGCAGGTTCCCTACACCATACCTCACCCATTGGCTCACTGACAGCCAAAAGTCAGTGTGCTGTTAACCAGGCTGGGACCAGGGCATGGGGAGAGTGCAGTGAACTGCTAACTCAAGTTACAGCAAATAATTCTGTACTAGTTGATTCACTGGCTAAATACAGTCCTGTGAGCAGCAAAAAATAAAAAAAAAAAAGGAAAGCCTTGCTTTCTATTCTGAAAAAGGAATTTGAGAACAAGTGTCAGGGTTGCTGAAAAAATTATTTATGTATTTACAGTTGACATAAATACTTTACATAGGAATTTTCAAATGAGATGAAAAGAGTTGCAATTCAAAATTCAGTTCAAAAATCTGATCATGTCTCTCTACTGTTATAAGCTCTATCTTACCATATTCATGTCATTATTTTTTGGCCTATTTATGTCCTATTTATAAATAAATATTTTTCAGGGATGAAGTACAGGATGAGTGGAACTTCATCAAAAATCTCAGTATCTTGAGAACTCATTTAAGAATTGTGGCCACTGCCATCAAAACAAAATGATGTGTTAGTGAGATTTTTGTCTTTGTTTTTCTGAAACTGTTTTTGTTGCTCTTTTTTGTTTTAAGAAAACTAAAGATTAAAATAAGTTCTGTTTCTTATATACATTAAATATATATTTATGAGGGCTTGCCTCATGTTTTAAAGCCCAGTATCGGAAACAAATGTTGGTGGTATGTCAGTAGAGGTTCAGCCTTCCCTCCAGCATTGCACTACATTTTGTTCCCCTACAATGGATGGCAGTAAAGGGGCAGTCTGACAGAAAGGCATCTGACATGGAAATATATATGAAGGAAAAGTGTGGAATTAAATTCCTTCGTGTGGAAAAAAATGGCATCCACTGACATTCATAAACACTTACTGAACATTTATGGAGGAAATAATTCCTATTCACTAAGTGCATCCCATGCAAACCAGAAGGTTGGGTACCCCTGCTTTACACCATTAGTTTTTATTTCTGTGTGGTGTGGAGGTTATGAAACTTACTGGTTAAGGATTTGGTATTTATCTCTTGAAGAAGTAAAAAAGTAGGTTCAAGTAGGAGGCACATCATAAGGCTGATATCCATAGAAGTGATTGAACAAATAATGAAGACAAAGCAGGAAATTTCTCAGACAG
The DNA here is from genome assembly GCA_013399175.1 of Odontophorus gujanensis. Classification (NCBI taxonomy): domain Eukaryota; kingdom Metazoa; phylum Chordata; class Aves; order Galliformes; family Odontophoridae; genus Odontophorus; species Odontophorus gujanensis. The sequence goes on from VXAB01001093.1 coordinate 28,821, forward strand.
GCATACTTAAGCTTTGAATCAGCCCATTGTCATTCTGAAAGAATTAAAAAAAAAAAAAAGCTTATAGCAGCAGATTCTATCATTGCAGGCATATTAAATAAGATTGTCCAGGCCAACCCCTATCCAGGTTCCCTATGGTAGGTTACACAGGAAAGTGTCCAGGTGGGTTTTGAATGTTCCCCGAGAAGGAGACTCTGCAACATCTCTGAGCAACCTGTTCCAGTGCTCTGTCACCCTCAAAAGAAATTTCTCATGTTTGTATGAAACTTCCTGTGGTACAGTTTGTGCATATTGCCCCTTGTTCTGCCACTGAGTACTACAGAAAAGGGCCCCATCTGCTTGACTCCCACCCTTTAAGATAAGATAAGATCCCGTCTCAGTCTTCTCACTTCCAGGCTGAACAGCCCCAAGTCTCTCAGCCATTCATCATAAGAGAGATCATCTCTGTGGCTCTCCACTGGACTTCCTCCAGCATTTCTGAATCTTGTGAACAGAGGAGCCCAGAAATAGACACAGTACTCAAGACATAACCTAATCAGGGCAGATTTGAGGTAGAGATCACCTCCCTCAACCCCACTGATCATGCTTTCTTAATGTACCCCAGGGATACCACTGGAGTTCTTGGCCAGAAGGGCACACTGCTGGCTCATGGCCAGCCTGTTGTCTGCTGGGGCACCCAGGTCCTTCTCTGCTAAGGTCCTTCCTGGCAGGTCAGCCCCTAACCTGTACTGATGTCTCTTGGTGATTCTTTCCCACGTGTAGGTCTATGTACTTTGCGAAACCTCCTAAGGTTCCTCTCTGCCCAGCTCTCCAGCCTGGCTTTACTGACTGCCAGCTCAGCCTTCTGGTGTGTCAGTCACTCCTCCCAGCTTCATATCAGCAAACTTGTTGAGGGTGCACAAGATTATTTCAGTTTGCACTAATCTGACAATTTATAGCTGAAATAGATATTCTATAATATCTTTTGTTCAGGACATGTATTAACTTGGAAATAGTACTTTCATGTAGCATAAAGAGTGAAAAACTATTATGACTTGTATGTGTTAGAATACTGTCTCTTCTAAACTGTTGCTACAGTTTCATCTGTAATAACGTCCCTTTCTGCTGTATGTCGTAATAGCAGGCCATAGGATGACACCAGTATAAGGACAAAGGTTTTCTCATGAAAAAACGTGAAGTGAAGGTGGGAAGGGGAGTTGGTTGTAGTGTAAATAATTACCTTTTGGTTTATCTTTCAGTTTTTTTTACTTGCACATTTTGTACCCTTAGTGATGTTGCTAAAGTTGTGATTGCTAAGGAGATAATGATTCAAACACCTACATAACTGATTCACAAATTAAGATACTATTTGCCGTGCTCTTGAGCCTGGCACCCTTAGATTCATAAAACACTGTGAGATTAAGACCTAATTATTTTTTACGAGTGATTGTCAAATGGTGATCAATGATACTGATATTGGCAAGTAATAGCCTTTAAGAATAGACTGTCTGCTGTGGCAATGTCTTCCCCTTAAGCTGAAAATAATAGTTTTTCTCTTTTGCATTTAAAACAAAGATCAAACACATCTAGCTCCAGGTGGTTCAACGATAATTAAGTATATCCATATCAACTCAAGCATCAATATAAGGCATGCTGGTTCTCAAGATGTCTGTATTCTGTTTCTGCATATTCAGGCAGTGTATGGTAAAAGGAAAAAAAAAGGGAAAAATAAGGTATTCCGAGGTATATTTAGAAGAAGAAAATTAGTATAAAACTGAAAGAAGTAATAGACAAATTTTAAAGATACCAGATAAAGTTGGGCACACTTTTCAATGACTTTCAATCAGCGCAGTGTATCTAAATTCTGTGTCTTTGAAGATCACAGTTCTCTGCAGGTCACAAAAAAATAACAGTATTCAGTAGATCTTTTTTTTTTTTTTCATAAGACAGCAATACTTTCAAACCAGCTTTCTGCTTATAATGAACAATCCATCTGTTTAAAATGCTGAAAGTGTTGCTTTTAGCTTGCCAAAGTTGCTAATATTACAGTGCTGTTCAGAAATCTGTGAGGACACTGTCATGCTTGCTTTTTAAATTAACATCAGTATTGAGTGCAACAAATGCAGCTAGTAAGCAAACTCCACCAAAGGTTATTTTATGAGAAGAGTATTACTCATAATAGCTTTTCATTTATTTCTGCAGAGAATTAGGAAAAAGTAAAGAACACTGACATTCATCATAGAGTGTATAACTTTTAAGCCATGAAACTGAGACCTGCTATCAATAGAATTTCCTTGTATGAAGGAAGAGCTTGCATCTTCATTGCCATCTCACCTGATGATTTGAGTTCCTTTATGTAATTGAGATCAGAATCTCATTGTTTACCTGAAATTATACACTTTACAGAGAACTTTTTTCTTCTGAATTTACATTCAAGTCCAAATTACTAAAATTGCTGTCTTTTCATATAATCATAGAGTTACATATCATAAATGTCTTGGGTTTGAGGAGATATTTAAGTTCATTGCTGTGGGCAAGGTTGCCAGCTAAATCAAGCAGTAGATCAGGCTGCCTTGGACAACATCTTGAGCAACCTGTGCCAGTGCCTCCCCATCCTCTAAGTGAAAGATCTCCTAAAAGCTTATCTAAATCTCCTCTTTAAGTTTAGAAAACATTCTTCTTTGTCTGATCACCAGGGCAGCTGTCAGGACATCGACTTACTGAGAGGATCTCATCCAGTAGTTCCTTAAACATCCAGAAGTTCACTCTTCTGAAGTTCAGGGTTACTGACTTTCTTTTTTGCCTGGCCTATACTCTTTGATATTACAAACTCAAATAGGGCACGATGGCTTACAGCCCAGAGTGTCTTGAGTCTTACCTGAACCTCTAACCTCTTTAATGGTCTCTACAGTGCTGAGCACCAGGTTCAGTAATGCTTCTGTTGTGATTTCCTCTAATACCTGGACCAGGAAGTTATCCTTAACAAGTTCTAGGATTCTCGCAGATTGCTGACAGACCACCATGCTGGTATCTGTGTGGTTGAAATTCATCATCAGGATGAGAGTCTGTGAGTGCAGTGCTTCTTGTAGAAGAAGAAAGAAGGTTCCCTTTGATCAAGCAGCCTGTTACAAACTCAGACCACCAGATGTCCTTTATTGGTCCAGTCCGTAATTTTTACCCAAAAGGTCTCAACCTGTTTATGGCTGTTTCTCAGAGGCAGCTTTTTTCAATCTATCATCTTAACATAAAGGGTAACTCTTCTGCTCTGCTTCCCTGCATATCTATTCTAAAAAGCTTTTAGTCTTTGATCATAATATTCCATCTTTCATCTCACAAATAGAAGGTGCTCACCTCAGATACTTGATACATGAATGAAAAGATTATTATTTGTGTAATGTGAGTGATCTTAAAGATGGCACTTAAGAATAGTATAGAAGATGGTATATTTAGTTAGGTCTATACAGATGGTGTACAAATAATACAAAAGGAAAATGGCTCACCTTTCAGATGGAAAAGGCTCACGGTGGACTCCCCATAGGAGGGATCTCCAAGAAGAGATCCTTTCCTGGTGGTGGTCAGCCCTTAAATGGGGCTTGGGGAGAGGTGGAGCCAGGCTCCACCCCTTCCAATCACACGCGTATTATCACCTCCACCTATGCCCCCATGGCTGACTCGATGCTCACCTCAGGTGACCAATCAGTGGTTCAGGCCGTGATTCAACAGTTCCCTTACAATTTGAGATATTACCAGCATTCTAGGAATTGTACCCTTGTTCTGACAGAATCAACAGGCAAACCTGAAAATTGGGTAGCAAAACTTTTGGCTGAAATGATTCATTAAAAATATTCCCAATTTCTCACAATATTGCAGGTTTTCCATGTTTATGTAAATAAAAATGTAAACTTAAGACCTGAATTCTCAGGTCAAATAAGATGTATGAACATGTTTGTTCATACATCTTATTTGTTACAAACATGTTACAAACATGTGTGAACTCTAACTTGTAAAACGCACATGGTTTACTACTAACTGGTAGATTAATGGTGCAGTCATTTCTCACCAAATTATCATAAAAAGGAAGCACTTTGGATCCCTGAAGAAAGCTGTTCTATTTTTCTTTTATTAGTAATGCACTAGTATTGAGTCTGTATTGTTTATGATTGGAATTTTTTTTCCCATCATACTAATGTGTCAACGGTTTGCGGGACAGTTTGACCCGGTACCGTGACAATTGAGGCAGGGGACCCATGGACCCACACCCCTGGGAAGGGGGAAAGGAAAAAAGGAGAAGGGAGATGGGCCTAGAAACAAAACAGCGGCAACAATCTGAGAAGGAAAGCTAATTTACTAAATAAGATATCGGAAAGGAAAATAACACAATATAATACAATATAATTGGAATTGAGGCTAATGAATCAAATACAATGAGCAAGAGAGAGTGTCCGATAAACCGAAGGCCTTACGCTGAAGGTGGACGGCTGCAACAAACACCCACTGCCGAGCTCGATCCCGAAGGGAAGAAGAAAGTCCTGTGACGGCAGACAGTTTTTATCTTTCCCTCTGAGCGTAAACACGTAAAAATGCAAAGCATCGCAAAGTCCTCTGGGGAATGTAGTTCTTCTTCTCTTCTGAGACAGGTATACCTGGAACTATCGATGATCCACGGAGCTGGAGCATTAACTCTTTAACTCTAAATGCACTACATGATGTTATGATGTGGAATATCAATAATACAACAAAAATCATAAAACCATAACATAATGTTAGTGCTTTTTTGTGAATTATATATGTCCTTAAATATAGAGGAATGAGCTATTATGGCCAGAATATGTGTGCAAGAAAGCCCAGAAACAAAGTAGCAGCAAGCAGAGGTGATTGTCAGAAAATGTGACTGGGTGATGTCTGTTTTTCTAGAATCAAGTGAATTTCATATGCTTTAGTACAGCTTCAAAGCACCTCTGTAAGTTGGTTTGGTCTTACTATTAAGAATCTTCGTGTTCCCAATGCATCTTTTTTTAATTGACACAATGAGCAATGGTTACAGAAGGAATGGCAACCCATTATCCTGTCCATCTGACTTCTCTAATCACAAAAAAAAAAGTCATGACATACATGTTAGACCAATTGCAGGTAATGTTGTTTTTAAATATACATTCTGATTGTTGTTGTGATAGTTGTATGAAACTATCTGAAGTAATATTATCACAAAATTGCATTATCTTGAAATCAAAACTAGAAGCAGCTGCTATGATCATTTGTATTAATGTGTTTGTTCTCTTATTAGTTTCAGTGAAGCACATCAAGCTGTTAGTTGTCCTTATTTTTTCTGTTGTTAACTGGTAATTGGTTATTGTTGAGAGGTAATTGATAATACCAGACCAAGTACAATGGTTTCAAGCATGCAGGCTGCTAGTTCCATGTCCACCACCGGTAACCTTTACTCTTTACTAGTAAGTGCTTGGCCCTACTGCCAAGTTCACATACTTGAGAGGCAGGAAGTGGGAGAATGAATAACTTCCCTCTGCAGGTGAAGATCAGGTTGGAGACCATCTGAATGTACACAAGTCCATAGGTCCTGATGAGGTCTGTACTAGGGACCTGGGGAGAGCTGGTGGCTGAAATGGGTGAAGAACTGGGCAGTCTGATAAAGTGACATCTGACATGGAAGTGTGTATAGAGCAAAGGTGTGTCACTGAATCCACCCATGCAGAAAAAATGACATTCTTTCACATACACAAATGCTTGCTGAATGTTGATGGACACCAGCCAGTGGATGTGAGCACAGTGAGGTGGTGGGTGGTGAGTTTCAGCAGTGGTGACAGTGACAGTGGGTCACCTGCATTGGTACAGATTTTTAAGAGCACAGTGTGCAGGCTCTTGTTTGTTGCTGGTGAAAATGCAGAGCGAATGGTGGTGACTATGTTGAAAAATAATCTTTTGTGGCTGAGAATTTGCTCTATCAAATAATGATATTGTGCTATTTGTATCTGCTCTGGTTTCCATGGAAATAAATAGGAGGCGTTATTTTCAGAGTGACCTACTTACATTCTATTCATGCTTCCAAGGACAGGTAGTCTTACTAACACCTTTAAAATATGTTATTGTAAAATTAATGTGTCTTTTCAAATAAAATAGTAATTAGGTATTGGACTAATGATTAGACTAATTAGACTATACGATTTAACATAAAAAAATTGAGTATGACTTTGTTTTGTTTTTTTTCTGTTAGACCTTTGTTTTCTGCAGTCTCCATGTGCAAAGATCTATTTTTCGTTCCACTTATTAGTTTTCTCCACCAGAAGTAGATACTGAAAGGATCTGCAAATAAATATCAGTGACACTCATTCCATTATGAAGGGAAGACACGCATTTTGGTAAAACGTGATTAAACGGACTGTGATGCAGCTCTAGCTCAATAGGAAGCTCAAACTACATTAAGAAATGTAAGGAAGAAGAGACAAAAAAAAAAAAAGCCTTGTTCTGCCCTAAAATGATTGGTTGTTATCTGTTGTGCCACTCTTATTATCTGTTCACAGTGAAACCCCATTCATTTTCCATCCCCTCGCTGTGCAGAAAAGTGATACCTGTGATTTTTGCTGCATTTCGTCACTGTTCCCAAAAGTATCTTTGTATTAGTGCTCCAGAGGGACAGAAAATGAAGATTGTATATCATACAGGTCTCCAGATAAAGAAAAAGTAGTCTAAAGAGAAAAAGATAACCCTACTGAGTGAATGTCTGATGACATTACAACAAAGTAAGGGGTAGTACGCACCAATTTAGCAACACTCCATGTGATACCATGTGTGCACTCTCTTTATTCTCTGAATAACCCACTGTTTTGTGGATGAAGGAGCACCCTGTTGTTGGCAGCTGCAGTTAGTTCACTTATACTGGAACTTCATTACAGCTGTCATGAGCCAAGATGAAATAGTGCCACACATGACTTTTTGGGAAGGTAATGTCATGTAACATTTTGGTTTGATTTTGGGAAGATGGGGCAGAGATAAGATTTTACTCTGGCAATATTTTTCAGGCATCCTTATTTTCTCATGCTAGCTCTATGATGCTGCTCAGCAGTTTCTTCTCTCTATACAGCTGCTAGTTGCTTCTTCTTGTGAATGTGTGGGCAGTTGCAGGCCGCAGGCAATACTACAACTGCAGACAATACAAGCAGGCACTCATAGCTATTTGAGCATTCTATTCTTCAATTTCTTTGATGGATTGCATGCCAGTTTTTAATCAGTGAGGGCATTTTAGACTCACAAATTTAAATCAGAGCAGTTTGAAGGGAATTGATGGGTGGGAACAACAAAAGTAAAGTAACTAGTTTTTAATGAGAAATACACATGTCTCAGAAACTTGCATGTATACATTTCACTGCTGTGTATAAAATGGAATTAACACTATCATTATGGTGTTCTTATCAACAAATGCTTTCTCAGTACATAATTGCCTTTGTACACCCCCTTGCTCTTAGCTCTGTCCTCAGGGAGGTAGGAAAGTAAATACTTTGGGCTTCAAAGGTATTCAGTAGGTAATTAATAATTTGCATATTTTTAGGCTCATAATGTATGCACATCTCAGCAATGACTAATGTAGTTCAAGGTTGTTTCATGTTTGTGACATATATCCCCACAAATTCCTATGTGATGCATTCTTTAAGAAACATGATTACAGAATGCCATTTACATGCATTGGAAAGAAATTGCAATTTTAACCTTCCTGAATGCTGTATGCTCACTAATTGTTCTATACTATTACATGTGCAATAATCTTTTTCCTGCACTAAAGACAGAAACTTGTGTTGGAGTAAGCTAATTACTACAGTACGTATCTCAGTTTTTGTTCCCTTTGTTCTGCTTGTAATTTAATACTGTAAATTATGAGGCTGTATCCAGCTGATGTGTAAAAAGTCCCTTTAAAATATTTCAGTGGGAAAAGCTTGAGTGTCCAGGATAGTGTTATTAAAAGACAGCTGTCATATAGAAATGAGATCAGAATGCTGCTGTTCATATAATTCTAGTGGAATACACAAAGCCTAAATGGGGATATAAATTACATCTAGTGTTCATATTGTGTTTTGCTGCTGTGACAGAAGCCAATATAAATTCTATACACAGGACTCACTAGCAATCATCCTCAATAAAGATTCGAATTCATGTGCTGGTTTCTCTGCACAATACTGTATTACAGACTACTGTAATTCCTCTATAGTTTTTAGAGCATTACAAATCATATTTACAGGATTTCCTCTGACGTGCTGTGAAGGTAGGATTCATTTTGTCCTTTTCAATAGATCTGTCAAAGCAAAGAGGAAAGAAGAACATTTGTTCCATTTGGATAAATGCTTTTATAAGGGCATTATAATATGCCCTTATATAATTACACTGCTGTTGTAATTCATGTTTGTGACGAGTATTGCTGTATTATTCATATCACAGACTCTTAACTACATACAGAACTATGGATAGTAGCATTTTGTCCCTTAAATGATATATTTAAATGTCCTAAGTGCCATATGTCTTGTCCCCAAATAATTTATCATATGCAATAAATAAATAAATATAAATAAAATGCACTACGGAACAGCTGTACTTTTTAGGCTGGGCTTTGTTTACTTTGTAGTACTCTTAATTCTACCATTTCAGTGTCACCACTTGTAAGAAAAATAACAGTAGAACGCTGTATTACCTCTGCTGATTTTACTGATGGTCCACTCTCAGTATGTACCGTAGCCCTGCAGCTCCACTGTGAACTGTGGATGCTCGTAACCTAAGGGCCATGAGCCCTTGTTTGTGGGGTATCCTTTAGCATGAAGTTGTCAACCTTTTTGCCTTTTGTTGAAAAAAAGTGCTTAATTTTGTGTCATAGCTATAGCTTGTAAGCTCTCCAGTGCAGGGACTGTCTTGATTTTTCTGTTCTGCACAGTGCCTGTAATGTTGTTGCCTTTTAAATAGTAAACTAGAATGATGACCCACTTAAGTTTCTTACATGCACCACAGAAGTTCTTAATCACCTCTTTCCAACAGAGATCAGCAGTAGATGCTTTGAAAAGAAATAGAGATGGCCACCTGACAGGCTATTTTCCACAATAGTTCTTAATATTGGAGGAAACGAGGTACAACCAGACTAAATCGAGTTGACACATCTTCCTGCTATCATATAGTAATGTGATAGTGGAGCAAAAAATCAAGGATAAAGGAAAATAACCACCTGGTATTTCTTGATAATGGTTTGAAGAGATCTGAAATCTTTTGAAAACAAATTAGGTACTGCTCTGGAAAATGTGAATTTAATGAGATGATATAATTTCACAGCATTTTGGACTTCTCCAGGGTACCGGTAAATTGTACTTTTAGTGCTGTCTGTTTAGGACCCAGGTGCTGGTGTTGGCTCACACTGATTTCTGAACTCATTCTCACATTTTATCTGGTGTCCGTGATTCTTATTCTGGTGCTTTACTGATAAGCTACCATTAAGGGTGGTCACTATAGTTATAAAATCATAGACTCATAAAATCATAGAATAATAAAATAATAGAACAGCCTGNTGTCACTGCTGACTCATGTGCAGCTTCTCGTCCACCAGGACCCCCAAGTCCTTCTCCACAGGGCTGCTCTCTAGGAGTTCTTTCCCCAGTCTGTATAAATACCTGGGATTGCCTCAGCCCATGTGCAACACCTTGCACTTGACTTTGTTGAACCTCATTAGGTTCACATGGGCCCACTTCTCCAGTCTGTCCAGGTCCTCTAGATGACTTCCCTTCCCTCCAGTGTATTGACTGCACTGCTCAGCTTGGTGTCGCCTGCAAACTTGCTGAGGGAACACTCGATTCCATCATCTGTGTCACTGATAAAGATGTTGAAGGCCACTGGTCCCAAGACCGACCCTTGGGGGACACCGCTTGTGAGTGACTTCCACCCTATCATAGAGCCATTGATCACAGCCCTTTGGCTGTCACCAGCCAACCAGTTCTTAACCCACTGAACCCATCCTTCAAGTCTGTACCTGTAATTTAGAGAGAAGGATGTGGTGAGGAACCATGTCAAAAGCTTTGCAGAAACCTGGGTAGATGACATCCTTCCCCTGTCCATCAATGCTGTCACTCCATAATAGAAGGTCACCAGATTGGTCAGGCAAGATCTGCCCTTGGTAAAGCCATGCTGGCTGTCTTGGATCACCTCTTCATCTTGTGTGTGCCTTAACATGGAAACCAAGAGGATCTGCTCCATGATCTTCCCAGGCACAGATGTGAGGCTCACCAACAGGTCTGTAGTTCTCTGGATCACCCTTTCTCCCTAAGAGATGGTCAGGTTAATTTGATTTATTTCTTTGCCTTTAGTTTGCACAGATGGCTTTTAGTTTGAGCTGAGCCTGAGGCCAGAGCTTCTGAGAGACTCAGGTGGCTGAAGGCAGTAGAAAGTCAGATTTATCTGAGTTTGAATTTTGCTCTTAACAACTTTCCTTTATTGCTGCTGAATTTTAGAACTTAGTGAAACATCAGAACTTATACCCATTCTTCTTCCTTAAGGCTCAAAAGTTCTGATTCTAGAAAAACATAGAAACACACTAGGTTGGAAAGGACCTAC
>VXAB01001096.1:0-23030 GCA_013399175.1 Odontophorus gujanensis
CGGTTAACACCGTGACAACCCACAACTTCACAACCCATTATTCTGATAAGAACCAGGCACCAAATTATAAGTCTCAGTGAGACAGTTCACTTCTGTTCTGTTTAGTTCCAGCTTCAGGATTCACTGCTACTGCAAGTATCAGCTTCCAAGCAACTCTCAACACTCATACAATGCACTCAAATGCTTGTAAGCCTTATTTTAGCGTCTTCTGTCCAGGAGGCATTCTAACTTATTGGTCAGGAAAGATCCCACCAGTACTCTTTTCATCACACAGGTTTCAAATACCGAGACAAGGAAGGACATAGCAAAAAAAGAAGTGAAGTAGTACATAGATCTTTGTCTAATAATGGATTTGGAAAGACTTCTGGAGAACACTTTTACTTCCGAAATAGAACAGAGGAGGCCTGGCACAACTTTTCCTCCATGTGCTGAGACACCATCTGGATGGGTGGACTTATAGGGATGTATTATGTGATTTATCAGAGAGGCATGACTTTGACTACCAGAGAACTAACAGCTTGCCCAGCCATAGTAATGAGAAGAGCAATGCTCCATGGATTTTCTTTCTTATGGCGTAGCTTATGGCCAGAACATTTTATGAATGTGAATCTGTCAGTAACGCAATTTAATAGTATGCTTAGTGGACAGCAACAAACCACAGAAATAACTGTGTTTTCCGGTCGGGGAAAGGGTGCAGATTCTGGTTCTCTGTCAGCACCATGGACAGAGGAGCGCCTCCGTCTGTGGAGCGAAAACGTCTCCCAACACCGAGGTGACCGAAATTTGGTCTGCTTTGCACCGTGACTCATACACACCACGCTCCTGATTTTGGGCACAGTCTGATTCTTCCCTTGCAAAAGCAGAGCACCAGGCATCTACTCTGACATGTCGTTTGGTGCAGATGAAGGACACGGAAAATTAACAAAATCCTCCTACTTTGTCCTTAGAACTCAGGCTTCTTCATCACCAGTTGGCAATCTGTCTGTTTATGGGTGTCGCTTCAAGAAGGTGGAGTAAACAGATAATCAGTTACGGTCACATTTCCCATATTATACACACACACACATATATGCACATATATGTAGATCTCTAAAATAAGTCTTTTCTAAGGGACAAAAAAATGTTTCAAGATATTTAATCTCAACATCTTCAAATGAAATCTTTGATTATTCAATTCCATATGGTGTTTGATGGCTAAACTGAACTGAATAAAAACAATACTATTAAGAAAGCTCACAAACCAAGTATGAAGGTTACAGAAAATAGTTGGCTACCCAAAATGAATCTACTCCTATTTCTTTTCTTTTATTCTTTTCTTTTTTTCTTTATTTTTTTTTTCTTTTCACCTTATTATCAGCTCACAGTTGCTGTATCACTTTTCAGTGCACTGCAGGCAGCACCTGGTCAGTGGCAAGATGATTAGCTAGTGGCAAGATGATCGATAGCTACCAAGACAGAAGAGTCGGCCAGTCGCCAAGGGTAGTTTGTGCATTGCAGTTCTAGTCCCTCCAGCTGTTTAGTTCGCTAAACACAAACATGCTGCATATTCCTGCTTGCTCTCGAGCTGTCAATTGTGGTTGCTTGTCAAAACATTTCAAAATGCAAGCAATTTTTCAATTCAAAAATATTGCTTTGTTTATTGTTGTTCCACTCAGCTTATAGAAAATATTAAGTTCTTTATTTTCCAACCAAATAGAAAAAAATATATATTTCATCTTGTAAGTAGTAGAGTTTCCCTGCAAATCAAAATTATGACAGGACTCTTCAATGATTTATGCTATCTCTAAAGAAAACAACACTTCAGATTTCTAGGTAAGCATTTGCTGCAGATATCACAAAGCCAGTTTTTATCTGCTGTGCTTATAAAACCTGAAATGTATTGCCCTGCCTTCCTTACATGCATGAACAGGCCTGCATATTAGGCCTCCTTTTTGAACAACCAGTTACAATTTCTTTCTCCAAGGCTGGTGGTTTCTTCTCTGATCCTATTGTCCCTGTAGCTCTATCTCTTTTTCTGTGTCCTACCTTTTCCCTGGACAGGCCCTTGACTCCTATATTACAAGGCAGATTAAGAGTCATGTCTCAGTAGGGCTGTGATTCCTGCAGGTACGCATAGTATTGTAAGAATCCTGTAGATCATATCTGCCAGATGTACAACTCATTATGATAAGGTTTCTTTGGCAGGTAGAATTCGGCCACAAAGCTGAGAATACATCTGTATCATTCTGATGGATCTACTCAGACCATATCAAGCTTTTGTTATGAAAGGAATATTGGGTATTTTTTGGCAAAAATTTTTCCATCAGTAAGTAAGAGTAATCCAAACTTATATATTTTACCAAAATGTGCCAGTTTATACGTAAGTATAAAGGCAAGAAATTTAAAGAAAATATTTTGACTTGCTTGTACACTGTTCAGATATGGAAAAAAATGTTGCATTTATTTAATTTTCCTGGACTTTTCTAGCAAAGCAGGTCTGTATCAAAACTAAACACATTAGCCATATTAGAGTCTTTCTTCTTTTCAAATTTGCCACTTTAAGGGGGGAGGTGGGGGAGGAGGAGGAGGAACATTATATTTTCCTTTGTTGTTACAATTTTGAGTGGAATCAAGATTTAAAATGTCAAACATACTTTAGAACAGAATTTCCATTTTTTTCCAGCTAGATTTATGCCTAACATTCTGTCATTAGTCTTCTTCTTGGCAAAGAAAAGAAACAGAGGTAAACAGCTAGCTCAGCTAAGACTCTAGATGGTGTAAGATGCTGTGACCCATAGTTCCTTACCTGTTTAGAGAAATTGGTCCCAAGTTCTGAGCTCAGCGTGGAAGGGAGCAATTCACATCAGTAGGTATAATTTCCCAACTTGCAACAAACATCTTAATTGTTTATTATTTTTAGCTTTTCCCTAGGCATGAAATGAATATGTGCATATCTCTTTAGATACCTCAGATACTTCTAGCACAATTACTCTTAGGTATGAGTGAGATGCTGGCCAATTCAGCTATTACTATATTATGCTGTTTACATGCATATGTCTCCAAAGGGACCCTATGATTCTATGATAATAACAAGATACTGTACAACACACTGAACTCGGGAGTCTTCATACCTTCCTGTTTCAGTCTTGATCTCTGTTTTCCATAACACCACTTCAATAAGAAACTTATCATATGATGAAGAAATCTGCTAGGTAGAGATATTTACAGTGTCAGGATGAAGGAAATAGCTGCAGCTGGAAACAACAAGTCTGTATAATCCACAAAATGTATATATACATACATACACATTTCACCTTAGAAGACTTTTTGTCCTGAGCAGAACTGTAAAAAGTGACTTTTAATTTCAAATAAATAAATAAATCCAATCAATTTATTCCCTACTGTTACTGCTCCAGTATTTCTTCCATTGGTCCTTTCTGCATTAGAAAGTTACAGTTCCATTGCTCTTGTAGGAACAAGGTTACATGAAGTTACAAATATTGGAAACTGTCCCTTCACAATGCACAACCAAATACAAGGTCCATGCAATGGGAAAATCATCTACAAGGGTAGCCACAGCCTTGTATAACTAACTAAACTTTCAACAAATTCTCTCCAACAGTATCCACAAATATCATTTTTCCTGACCCATCTTTGTCTTACCAGCTTATGATGTATGTCTTTATCTTCATTTTTTTCTGCGTGTGTGGTATTTTCTGTGACCTCTTCAGTAAGTGCCTCATTCTCCCAACACTACTGTAAGTTTGTTTTTTACCACTGCTTCTCTGAAGATGTCCATGTGTGCCAACAAACGAAGATGGAGCTAAAATGTTTAATTCAGCATTGATTCTTTTCTCAGTAGTGTTGTCTTTATATCAGATTTACTAGGTCTATTACATTATTTCTTTATTTCCTTGTGGCATAGCAGCAAACAAATCAGACCTCAGAAATTTGTCCTGACCTTGTAATAGCTTTTATGGTTAAAATAGATCCAAAAAGAATTGACCTTTGGATTCATTCCTTTTCCACATTGTCCCCATGCCCAGTAAATGTAAAGGAAAACAAAAATATATTAGCTGTATTTTACTGATTCCATATCTGTGGAATGCACTAGCTGTGATTCTATTAAACCATCATGAAATGGATGGCTGACTGCTGACTAGCAGAAATGATACTTCAGTAGACGTAAATAAATAAATAAATAAAAAGTCTTTAAATCTACAGGAGAAGAGTATTAGAAAAGAATGGCCAAGACACTGCAGAAGGTTTTGAACTTAAGGACCTCCTTAGTCTACACTGCAACAACTGGATATGCATGTATACATTCATTAAAGTGCATGTGTAGATGCTTTGCTGAATCTAAATTAGCTTCTGTAGACCCAAACATCTCAACCAATGAGTTTCCCTCAATACAAATGATGTAATTCGGAAACATGATCTGTCAGTGTAATTCTTACTCTAGGCCTTCCTTTGTGATCAGTTCTTGCTAAAATTAGTTACAGAGTAATGAGAAAATTCACCATGTTTAGTGAATTTTCAGGAGATGCAAATATATAGATGGACATGTTCTATGTTGAGGGTCAAAGCGTTTCAGGATTCAATGACTTGAATGCTTAATCACTAATGCGCCTGAATCTCTGTGAAATTAAAGCATTGTTTCATACACTTATCTGCCTTTTAATTCCACATTACTTGCCACTGATTTGTTACGTGCCTTTTCTCATCTAATCTCCTTTTGTAAAATCTAATCATCAAATAACAGCATTTATCAAATACACAAAGACAGCTGATGCCCATCAACCAAAGCAGATAATTATTCTTGCAGATAAAAATGAATGACTATCTCAAAGCTCTCGTTTGCTGCACCAATTACAGATGAGCAGAGTGGGATAATTTATGCACTTTTTGAAACTACCGATGATACAGGGGCAGGGCTAGTGGATCTCAGCTGAAGAAACCTGGTTCATGTTGCACTCATGCTTGGCCCACTCAGAACTAAGAAATTAATATTCAAAACAAGCTTCAGCAGCCACACAGAAAAAAAAATTGTTTTCTATTTATAGTTATTTATTGTTCGGGTTTCCAATCTTCTGGATAATGGTGGCAAATTCCCTGCTAAATCTTCCTCTACAAATTGTTAGCTGTTTTACTTCCACTCTGTCTGTACCACTATTACTCTTTGGACTAAATCACTCACTCACTTTGGAGAGTTTTCTGCTTCAGTATTGTAGTTAAATAGCAATAACCATATAAATATCATGTGTTAGGACTCAGTAGTTAAGTATAACCTAAAGCAACCTACCTGAAAAACAGCTGTAGCTTAATTCAGAATTCCACAGAATAAGAAGGAGACAAATTATTTTTAACTTAGAAATAGAGTTCATACAATCCAACTATGTGTATGTATGGTTACATTAATCTCTGCTCTGTATTTATGAATGTATCAACAAGTCTCTCAGTGTCATGTAACATAGGAGTAAAAGTATGAGAAATGAAGTGGTTCGATGAATTCCATAAAAATCTGTGGCTAGGTAGAGAAGCAGACTGATATCTCCCTCTCACTACAGTCTCCATTCAGGTAGCTGTATGAAGATATGAAGTCACCCTTCAGCCTCTTCTTCTTTAGACTAAACAATTTCATTTCCCTCAGCAAGACTTACCATAAGTCTAGTTTTCTATTCCCTCCACCAGCTTAATTTCTCTTCTCTGTAGACATCTGAGTAACTCAATATGCTTCCCATAGCA
This sequence comes from Odontophorus gujanensis, assembly GCA_013399175.1. Lineage (NCBI taxonomy): Eukaryota > Metazoa > Chordata > Aves > Galliformes > Odontophoridae > Odontophorus > Odontophorus gujanensis. Next base: position 5,725 of record VXAB01001096.1, read on the forward strand.
TGGGTCCCAAAACTGAACGCAGTACTTCAGGTGCAGTCTCACCAGTGCCGTGTACAAGGTGACGATCATTTCCCAGCTCCTACCGGACATGCTATTTGTGATGTAGGTGATAATGACATTGGACACATTGCTGGCTCATGTTCAACCATCTGTTGACCAGCAGGTCCAATTCACAGAATCTCAGAATTGCAGGGATNTATTCCTCCCTATGTACAGTACTGTACACTTGCTCTCATTAAACCTAATCTGGTTCCTCTTAGCATAACTCTCCAGCCTGTCCAAGACTTGCTGAATGGCAGCACAACCTCATGGTGTGTCAGCCATTACTCTCAGCTTTGTATCATCAGCAAACTTGCTGAGGATGGACTCTATCCCCTCATCAAGGTCATTGTTGAAGATGTTGAACAAGACTGGACCCAGCACTGGTCCCTGGGGAACACGCTAACAGACCTCCAACTGAACTCTAGCCATCCATGACAGCGCGGATGCAGTTCCTTTTCTGTTGGTCAGTTTTATAGCCACTCTTCCCCAAGCCTACACTGCTATGTGGAGTTACTATGACATTTAATCTTGCTGAATGCCATACAATTGGACTTGGCCTATTGATCTAGCCTATTTAGATTACTCAGCACTGACAGATCAAAACTCCTGCACAACTTGGTGACTTGGTGTTGTCTGTAAACAAACTGAATGTGGACTTGAACCCCTCATCAAGATTCCTGATGAAAATACTAAGCAGAACTAGCTCTGCTCTGGGGAACATCATTTGGGATCAGCCAACAACCAGATTTAACTATTCATAATGACTCTTTAGATATCAAACATTTCCTTTTCTGGGGAGCACACATGGACCAGCCAATAACTACAGCCTTGAGTTCAAGTTAGGGAGCTACTCTTATAGAATTTTTTATTTTCAGTCCTCAGAACAATTGGTAAGAGTGCCAAATCTTTCTAGAAGGCTGCTGACCTGTGAGTAGTGGAATATTTTCTGGTGAATTATCTATCTATATCCCAGAGGAGGAATTACCTTGTCTAGACCATTCATCAGTGAGCTTTGTAAGTCAACATAACTGTGTATCACCTTAAAAGACCACCACATAATAAATCACAGATTTCTTTCTATAAGTTAGCTATGCAAGTTCCTTACACCAGAATTCTACTCTTTTATTACATACCTGATGAAAAGAGTGTCTCACCACAACTGAAATCAATGATTTCACTGTCAGGAATATCTTCTAAGTGAAGAGGATGGAAAATGCACAGATAGGTAAGTAGGTAGGTATGTTCTTTTTTACATATAAGTAAGGGTGTTCACTTCCCTTCCATGGCCACAGATCAAGTTTTAAATGCCTAGACACTCAAATGACAGTCAACCATTGGGTACAGCAGTCTTCAAGAGAAGTAAAGCTTTGGTAGATTTCATCTAGAATGACTCATCTATGATAATGGATAATTAATAGAGAATAAATCTTGCCACAATCTTGTAAGATCCCACCATGATCTTTTGATCCTTGTCTGACAAATTATACCGTATCACATATCTCCTATCACCTGCACATCCTGAAGAATTCACATGCTCTGCCTGTGAGATTCTACCATCATCTTGTTTTTGTGGAGGGGAAAAAGATAAAGGTTGGCAAGTGTTCTGCAAAAAATACTGGCTTCCATGAAAGAATATTAGAAATCACTGTATTTATGCCACTGGACTTAGATAAGTTCTCAGACATGCTATCGTTGACTAGAGTGAGAAGTCAGAAAGGATGTGGGAAGGAATCAACCAGAGTGATTCACTTGCTATTAGCCAATAATTAAAAGTATGAAAATGCCCAGCAACATAGGTCATGTGCATTCACTGCACAATGGGAAGTCACCAAAGAGTTGGTTAGTTTTGATCAGATCAATAGCAGAAGAATGGAGATTTACTGATTACAGCTGCCTGTTTCTTATTCTGACAAACACTTACAATTTGAACAAAAGAAACCTCTTTATATTAGAGCAAAACCCTAGCTTTGTCGTATTAGAAGAAACCTTGCTTTCTGACGAGAATTTGTTTCACAAGAAAATTCACTGTCAACTGTATTAAAAAGCCACTTATAATCACTGTTGTATCAAAAATAACCAAATAGTACTCGCTCTTCAGCTTCTGATTTTGATGTTGCTTTCTTACTCACTACAGTTTTATGTAGGCCTAACAAAAGTGTAGGGCCCACTTTTCTACTGGGGTCTACTATTGTACAGAAGTGTTTCCGCAGTCATGCTAAGCCTGTTTTTATGACAGGTTTCAATGCCCCACTCTGTGCCCATTCAGAGGGATACCGTATTTCCCCAGAAACTGATCCCCTCCTCTGTAGGTCTTCTCACTGAAGAAGCTGAAGGTACAGTGGAAAAACTTAACCATAATATTGATGCTCATCCCCAGCTTCATTCTCTCTACATGTTGATTTGGGATTAAGTTATTCATGTAAGTACTGAGGGAGAGAGACACTGGAGTCTGGTGAGCCTGGTGAAACTTGCCTGGTTTGAGTGCAGGAACAGAAACAGTCATCCTCATTCTCAAATAATTCTTTGAATATAAAAAGCTGTTTTTTGTGAGTGTGTAACCAGATAAGTCTTCTTAGTAGCAGAGTGATTGTGGACCAAAGGAAATGGCCAGAAGTTGTACTAGAGGAGGTTTAGATTGGACATAAGGAAAAAAATCTTCTCTCAGAAAGTGGTCAGCAACTGGAATGGCCTGCCCAGGGAGGTGGTTGAGTCACCATCCCTGGTGGTGTTCAAAAGATGTCTAGATAAGGAGCTATGAGATATGGTTTAGTAGCTTGTGGTAGCAATGGTAAGGGATGGATGGTTGGACTAGACAATCTTGTATGTCCTTTCCAAACTTGTCATTCTATGATTCCATGAACATGGTTGTGAGCCCATTCATACTCCTGTGAAACAAAAGCTGAGGTGCCATGAAGCTGTCTGATGTCAGAGAGAAAAACAAATCCCATTAGAAGAAAGCCAAGATGGAGGGAATACAAAGCTCACCTGTGGCTTGACATCCCAGCCGTATGCACTTATACTGTAATGTGGGCAGTGTATTCATTATGACCGATAGTTTCTCCTTTGAACATGCACAGTCTTTCCAGACAGGAAAACTAAAGCCATGGCTGAAAAACACTGCAAATAGCATGGAGAAAACAAAAACAAAAACATCATAACAAACAATACATTTGAAAGTTGATGAAGGAGATTTTTCTAAGGTGTTACATGTAGTAGTCTGCAGAAATTGTTGGCTCTTTTCAGTGTATTTGTGTTCTCTGGCTCCAGTCATTCTTGATGTCCATCAGAGAATCACAGGAGTGCATATTCTGGATGGGACTTCTTGAAATCTTCTAGCCTAAGCTTTCTGCTCAAGCTGAACCACTAGGAACCCCAGGAAGGTCAAATTTTGAATCTCTGTACAGATAGAGACCCCCCAACTACTCAACTGGTTCGACTGCTCAAACACCCTCACAGTAAGAAAAGGAGATCCTTGCATTCAAGTAGAATTGTCTTCTTCAGTTTTTACCCTTTGCTTCTTCTTGTTGGGTACCACTGAGAAGAGTCTTGTTCTCTCTTCCTTATGCCATCTCATCAATAATTTATACACACTGATTAGATTCCCCTGAGTCTTCTCTGAAGAGTCTGAACAGCCTCAGCTCTTTCAGCCTCTCCTCATTCCATAGAACCATTTAGGTTGGAAATGCTCCCGTTCTTCTATCATTTTATGGTCTTTTGATGCATTTGCTCCTGTAAGACCATGTAGTTCCTTGAATGGGGAAGACCCAGCTGTAGACAGAACATTCCATGTGTGATCTCCCCAGGGCCAAGCAAAGGGAAAGATCACCTCCCTCAAGGGGCTGATAGCACTCAATAATACAGCCCAGGATGTTACTTACTTTCTTTGCTGCAAGGGCATACTGCTGGTGTACGGTCAGTTCTTGTCCACCAGGTTCCTCCCCAGGTCCTTCTCTGTCAAGTTTCTTTCCAGCTGGTCAACTCCTAGTTTATAATGCTGCACATCATGTGTGTACTTGTCCGTAGACACAGGATTTGACATTTCCATTTTCTGAAGTTCATAAGGCTCTTCTCTGACCATTTCTGAAGTCTTTTCAGGTTCCTCTGAACAGTAGCACAATCATCTGGTGTATTGATAACTCCTTCCAGTTTTTTGTTGTCTGAAAACTTAATGAGTGCGCATTCAGCCCCTTTGACCCAGTCATTACTGAAAATATTACAGAATTGGCCTCAGTATTGATTCCTGGGACATGCAGGCAGTGATGGGCCTTCAGTTGAACTTTGTGACACTAATCACAGCCCTTTCAGCCTGGTAGTTCACTTAGTTTTCAGGACATCTAGACTGAATTCCATTACCTTCTCTATGAAAACAGGAGCCATTATTAAAATTCCATTCAGAAAAACAGCATAAACTGCTCTGCCCTCACTCACTCTACCAGTCACCTTGTTGTAAAAAATTGCCAAGGGTGGTTAAGTATGATATCTCCTTTGTAAGTCTATACTGACTGCTCCCAATCAGCTTTTTATCTGGCACGTCTAGAAATGGGTTAGCTCTTCCATCACCTTCCCAGAGGCTGAAGTGAGACTATTTGCTTGGAGCTCCCTGATCCTTCTTCTTGCCCTTCTTAATCATGGGAGTGACGTTTGCTTTCTTCCAGTCCTTATGAACCTCTCCCACTCACCATGAAAAGCATGGCATCCTGTGGGAGGGATCCTATGCTGGCGCACAGGCAGAGAGCAACTATGAAGGAGAGACAGAGTTTAAGTGTTATTGACTGACCACAGCCCCCATTCTCCTTTCCTCTGTGCAGCTCTGGGGTAGGAGTTGAAAGAAGGTGGATGAGAAGAAGGCATTTTCAGTTTTCTTCCAGTTTTCACTGCTCTAGTCTGTTAGCAACAGGCAGTAAATTACATTAATCTCCCTTACTCTTGAATCTGTTTTGCCTGTAATGATGATTGGTAAGTAATTTCCCTGTCCTTATCTCAACCTGTATTTTCATCATATTTCATCATATGTTATTCCTCTGTCCTTCTGAGGAGGAGAAGTGAGAGAGGATGGTAGGCATGGTGGAGTTTAGCTATCCATTAGTGTTAAACAAGGCACAGCTATTGCCATTGCTATGCACATAGATCTCAGTGATGTCTCTAAGCTTTGACAGTGCCTCTTGCTTTTCCTGCTGAATCCTGTGTTCAGGATAGATACATGGTTTCACAGAGCTGTTCCACTGAGTCATGATTAATGACAACATTTAAAACAGCTTCTCCTCATGTACCTGAAGAACACTGATCTGCTGTTGCTGTTTAATAACTCATCTATTCAAATGCAGGTCAAACATTGCCAGTTACTTTGACAGACCAAGAAAAGACAGAAAAAAACAAGTCATGTCTTTTTTAAGAACTTTTTTTAGTAATGACTCCTCCAAATACATAAAACTATTCAAGCAGATGCACTCCAAGGAAGCTGCTGCAAACAGATCTGGAGAAAAGACAGTATTGTCAACTCATTTTTTTCTTTAAGAAAGCCTCTCTTCTTGAGGATCATGTGTCTGAGAAGACTGAGAAGACTGAGTGGTGAGATGTCTCCACACATTTCTACTCTTAACATGGCTGTAGAAAGCATGAGGCCATGATTCACCAAGCCTCCACGTAAAGAAGAATGAAACTGTTTACAGAATGTTTGTAAATGGGATAAAGACTTGCTATGAACAGCTGAGATTCCCTTTGTTTATAACTCTTTCAAACCCTCGGTTGATCCCATTTGATTTAAATTTCTTGTATACCTGTCTTCTCTGCATTCATATGTTCTACTCCCACTCATTTCCTTCAGATAAACTATTCAGTGCAGGTAGATGCTGACAGACTATGTGAGCAAGTGAAAAAGAAAAGCATAGGGGCCTGGAAAGAAACTAGATGCTGCCATTTTCTTCCCCACCCAAGGGGAAATATTTTCTCCTTATCTACCTCACCTTCCTTGCAGTCCTGAAACATTTTCTTGAGTAACAATCCCCTCAAACTCTGTTGATTATCTCACGTTCTTCCCTTCAAGTATAGTACAAGGAAAGTAACAGTTTCTGCTAGCTTAATGCAGATAACAAATAACAGAGATCATCATCCAGTTGTCCAAATGGGGCCAGCTGAGATATGTCTAGGAAAGCATTTTCATTCATCTTGTATTTATTAGAGATGGAAGACATCCAAAGAACATGTAAAGCAAATGACCACTTCCTATCAGTTTTTTGATACTGCACTTTCACAGAACTTCCATGTGAGATACTTCACGAGGAAGCTCTAGTATCCAATTAACTACAGTTAAAGAGGCATTATTTTATGAAAGCCTCACCTTTTATAAAAACAAACAAATAAAAAAGTGCCTGAGATTTTTTCAGCTTTTTATAAAGCTCATTAATTCTAAAAAGAACAATTCATTATAAAACTGGGACACATAAAGAATAAATATATAAAGCTTTGATCACTGCCAAATTACTGAGAGTTTCGTGAAGCTGACCTTTTCTCCCAATCTGGGTTTTCCAAAGTCTGTATTAAAACGAGTTTTTGGTGTCTGTGAACTAAAAATCTAATTAAAACAAAATTACTTGTAGAAGTGAAGGCATGTGGCTTTGCAGAACAAAACGACGACTAAGGCTTTAGCACAGCAGGAAAAAGCTGTTCTGTGAGTCATCTCCAATTGTTTAACAATCTTCTTACTTTCTTTTTTTTTTTTTTTTCCTTTAAGGCTAATAGTTAACAATATTCTTTCTGTGTTTATCTCAATGAACTTCACTGGGGTAATTCCCACAATATTCAACTACATATTGGAAAAGTATGTGGAAAGAGAATGTCTGCTCCTTTAAGGACACCCGGCAATCATAGACAAGAACATATGGAGATAAACCTGACTGACAGATTCATAGATTCATAGATATATTAGGTTGGAAAGGACCTACAAGATCATCTAGTCCAACCATCCTCCTATCACCATCCCTACCCACTAAACTACTAAACCAAATCCCTTAGCACCTCATCTAAACACTTCCTGAACAGCGCTAGGGATGGTGCCTCAACCACCTCCCTAGGCAGACCATTCCAATGCCTGACCACTCTTTCAGAGAAAAAGTTTTTCCTCAAATCTAATCTAAATTTTCCCTGGTGCAACTTGTGGCCATGATGATAAAGGAGATCACAATAAGACCAAATTGATCAGTTGCACTAATTAGGAAGTGTGAAGATATTTATAATATTTACAATGCTTATTTTATTGTTTGGGAGGATAAGGAGGGAGATAAACAGTTTCCAAATCTGTAGAATTAGAATTAACAAAGACAGTAACCATAAATAGCCCTGGTCAGTTGCACCAACTGCGGGCAAACACTGACTTTGCAACTGATAGGATGCAAACCCAAGGCACAGGCAGCTGTGCCAGCTGCTGAAGCAGTGCATTGGGAAGGGGAATGGTGGCTTATCAGCATATCTGTGGTGAGACGGTAGGTTTGAGTTTAAATAAGGCAGTCAAGCTGGTGTGTCTGCATCCACATGAGGACAGAGGAAGTACGAGACCACATTCCAATATAGCTGCTGCAGAGTTGTGATGTAGGGCAGGCAGAGGACAGCAGTAAATCTCCAGCTTGAAACTAATTCCCAAGGAGGGACAAAACTGCCACTATCACTATCACTTGGGAACATGAAAATCAGACCTAATTTGGATTCAATTGAAAAATGCATAGATGGGCTCTCCATAACACTAGGTGTCTTGATTCATTTACCTTTGCATTTGCCTATTTGCTGGGTAAATTACTCCCAGGGCATGTCCATCCTTACCTATCAGCACTCTCCCAGCCCCCAACTTACTGCTAACCCTTCTTTTCCCAGTTCTTTTGTGCAGTAGGAAAGTATTCAAATGTTTCATAGCATTTGACTAGCCCCACAGCATAAGACTGCAGGAGAAACCACATCTCTAATACATGCTCTGAGAGTGATAGGTATGACTGTACAGGAAAGAGTTTGTATCAAGGGCACAGACTTGAACAAGGACTGTCATGGGCTTTCTGGGCCCCACAATGCAAGGGGGCAACACAAACCATAATAAAGCAGTGGCATTTCAAAGCTCCCTATATGTCTGGGAAAGGAATCAACAGTTAAATTGCTTGTTTTGTGGTTTGGCCACCTGCAATTGCTGATTTTTGAAATGTGAAAGGGTCTTTACTTAGCAGCAGGAGAGGTCTGCCTATTTCCACAATGTACTTTTCTTTATCTTATCTCCTTTTTCCTACAAAAGATGACAAAATTATTAGAACAGAAGACAGCAGTGTTTATGATGCCCCAAGTCAATGTCTGTTCCAGCAGTTCTTCTCTTGGGTCCAAAAACCCTTGTAGACAAGAGGAAGAGGGAAGAGACTCAGTGTACTAAAACACAGACTTCCACTCATTCTGCTCATCCTCATGGCCTCTAGCCACACTGCATGAAAGCCCAGAGTCTCCAGGGACTACATCTTTGAAAACCATACCATCTTCTTCCCTTCCACTCACTCTAGTAAGCCACAGTGTGGAAGAGAACTCTGTTCTAAAAACATGCTGGGCACAAAGGAGCTCTCAGGAGAAGGAGTAAACCCCTCAGATTTACTAGAGAAGAGATCTGAAAAGCTCAAACAGTCTGAAAGGGGAAAAGGGAGTTCTTTCTGCTTTTCAGTCAGGTCTGTCTGCTTGACACTGTAACAGGGGCTGAAAATTTCCTGTCCATATAATTTCTTCACCTGGATAATGCTGAGACTGCTAGATGTGTGCTACTCAATTAATTACTGTTTAGCTACCAGCTCAGAAATCTCATTAATAAAGTTTTGTGGGCAGAGTTTAATGAGGTTGCTGAGTACAGACTGAACAAGGACAGCAAAGCTGCTGGTGAACCTGATGACCCTCAACTTTTCCTCCAGCTGGTAATGAAAACAGATGTGACCAGTTACAGGCTGTACATCAGCAGGGCCACCGATTAGTCAGTTCTCAGATGCGTGGTGAGTTCACGTTAAGCAGGTATAATGATATTATTTCTCTCCTGAGTCAGACAGAAGCAAGACAGGAGGTTGGAAATATTTCAGTTCCAGAAGTCAACAGAATGGATAAGTAGAAATAATTCAAAAATAAATTACATGAAAACTTCTCCAGAGGTCTACATTAATATTCCCACTACTTATGTATGAATATTTATATCTGTAATTTGTATTGGCATGTAAAGCATGCAACAATGGAGCAGGAGAGGTGACAAGCCTAGAAAGCTTAATCAAAGAAGGACAAAGGTATCAAAAATCTTCCAGTGAATCCAGCTTAAAAAAAGGACAGAATGAATTTAATGTAATTTAAGGGTGGCCTCAAATGTATTTCTGACTCAGGTTGTTGAAATGTCTAATTGCATCTCTCAAAGAGCAACGAGGCACTCCTGTCTTGCTGAATTAACTACTACGAGTATTGCAGATGCATAAATGATACATTTTGCTGATATAGAATCCTGCTCTTCCGTGATCTACAATATAAGTCTGACCATGAGCACAACCACATTAAACATATGAATTTTATTTTCCATTTCCTCTCGTCTGCTTGTGAATGTGTCAGCCTCTTTATTGACTTGCCTTGCACCTGGAAATTTTATCTGAAATTCACAAAAAAGGAATGGATTCTTTTGCAGTTTATCATTTCGATTATTTATTTAGACATGATTCTCAGTAACAAGGAGGCTAAGACTTGCAAACAGAATGCTAAGAGTTTTCAATTGCTCTTGGGCAGACATGGAATTCCCATCTCAGATACTTTCCTTGTGCAAAGAATAAGAGGAGCAAACAACCTCAAGTCAGAATGCTTATTTCTGCCAACATAAGGACTCAGTCACGTTGAAATCTTTGCAGTTGACTCAGATGACTTGTGTGTTGGAACAAACCCTGGAAGTGTTATTACATTCAAATATTCATTCAGAAGCTTCAGGAAAGCAAGATGTCAGCTGTCTGCTCAGTCTCTTTTCAACTTCACAACCTAGTTTCCTAAATATGATTGCTGTTGTATTAAGACAGGGGGAAAGAACCACTTGATGATAGTGTATCTTTTTCATCCAGATGTAAATACAGCCTCAGTTCTCTTCTTTGGTGTGGTTTGTGTGAGCTTTGGGGAATACATTTTGCTAATCCACGAACAAGGCACCTACACTAGGAGTATCTCCAGTGTCATCAAGAGTACCAAAATGAATTATTGCAGAGCCAAATCACTTTTCTGAAATAACAGGAGTAATTTGTGAAGGAAGAGGGACAATGATTTCTTGCTGCTTGACTCTGGAGTTGATGGAACCAGCACAGAAAGTTATTGTTCTCTCTGACTCTTTGACTGAGCACTGGAATATATTGCCTAGGGAGGCTGTGGGGTGTTTTCTTAGAGATCTTCAAAAGTAGCCTATTGTCCTTAGCAACTCTCTATAGATAGCTCTCCTTGCTTGAGTGGGGGAGTCGGACCAGATGCCCTCTGTAGGACCTTTCCAACCTCAACTATTCTGTGATTCTCAGAGCTACATTGCATTTCTTACTCACCAAGAGGGAGAAATCAGCATGAACTGCACTTATTTGCAAGTGATGTACATCACAGCATAAAGCACTTCATGTTGGGAAATGTTCTTCTCCAGAGAGCAGTGAAGAAATACAACTACAAAAAAACAAACAAACAAGCAAACAGAAAAGAGATATTTCAGAATGTTTAAAGAAAATTGACCAGTTATTTCTGTTCAAGATGGTAGAGGCTTTCTCTTCAGAAAGTGATTAAATGAATTCCATTTCAAACCCATATGAGTTTGAAAAATTTGACATCCATCTGCATTCCTATGATTTCATTAAAGGCAGTTGTCCACTTGAATAGTCCTTATGTATTCTGCAGTCTCTAACCTTGAACTGACTTCTTTTTTTATTCAGGTGAGCAGGTACTATTCTCAGTAATGGCATCACTTCAGTGCTTCACCTAGCTTTGCTGGATCAGTCCAGGCAAGTGATGCACAGAGATATTTTACAATCTTTTCTTTTGGAACAAGTGTCCCTGCTCCATATCTTTCATACCACACTACCCACAGACAAACTTAGCTTCACAAATATATCACTAGCTTTGGAAACCCAACAGCCCGGAGGACATAAATATAGTAGCAGCAACAAGAGACAGAATAACATTATGTGTAAGAATAGTTCCAACTGCTGACCAGCAGCTTAGCTAACAAATATTTCAAATGTCAGCACGTAAAGTTACCTTGAGCACAGGTAGGTGAAGTGGGAAGTGACTGCAAAATGATCTTATAGGGAAAGTTCTCGTGCCTGTTCTGGGTTATTGGCAGTCTTGAGTGTCCTAAAATTTCTCTGCACTAATGTATGCAGTACAGGGAGCAAACTGGAGTAATGAGTCTGTGTGCAATTGGAGGATAATGATCTCATTGGTATTGTGGAGACATGGGTTAACTCACACAGGTTGGTGCTGTGATGGATGGACACAGGAAGGCAAAGTGAGAGAGTTGCCCTCAGTCCATGTATCTTGAGCCCAAGAACAAAGATTTTTTTGGAATTTGAAAAGCAGATTTTTCTCCCCTTTATTAATATGTATGCACTTCCTAGGCCTTTTCAAATCTAGATGTTTCTTCAATTCCGTGTTAAGTACAGTACGGTTTCTTCCCTCTGGCTACCTACTATGCTCTTACCCCAGAGCCAGGACTAACAGTCTAGCTGGAAATCCAAATAGTAGGTGGCTTTATTTAGAGATCTGCCTGTGCCAGAAACAATTTACCCTGAGATAAGTTATACTACCTATCACTTTTTGGATGGATGAAAATTGGGAGAGTGGTTCGTTAAACAAGATTCCATAGCATGTGTTCCTATGCCCCTCTAGACTTATTGCTTTTGTTCTTCCCTTGCCGGTGCAGTGATGAAAATGCTACTTGAAAGGTGCTGGATGTGGGAGACTGACGTTTCCTTAAGAGCTGAAACCACAAGCCACCATCAGTGACATGGAAGGTTTCAGTGGCTCTCTTCCTGCTTCTTCTGCTGTGACTTCCTTCTCTGATAACGGTCAGGAATGAGTTTTAAGATTGGACTTAGCTTTTGATATGACATTGCAGAAATCTGTCCATCCCAGTGTGGGAAACATCACGATTAGCTGTAGTGTTAACTTCAGCTTGTGTTCCAGGCAAATTCTTTTCTAGCTCTGACAAACAGGATACTTTTTCTTGGAAAAAAATAAAATACCATGGAGGTAATTTCACATGGTAAATGCTTTGGGCTGGAGAATTTACTTATCTCTGCTCAGCAAACACAAGAAACTATTGCCATTATTGGTTTCTGCTTTTCTGCACCCTACCTTACCCTGTCCTAATGACAGAAGTGCATTACCATACCTCCAAAAACTTCGAAAAAAGAGAAGAAAAAAAGGAGAATGCTTCCTGCAGGAAGTTGAGTTGTGCATATGGGAATGATAGCTTTTCAACAAAAAGCCTCTGTAACTTCCTTATTTTAAATTTTTAAAAAAGCATGATTTTTGTTCAGGCTGGGAGAAGAGAAACCTGTGATTTGAGGTCTTGGGATTATTATTATTTTATTAATTATTTCTGGTTATCCTGGCACAGGGATGTGCAGGTGAAAATATCAATTCAAATTCCTGTGAAGAGAGATGCTAATGTGACAACCTGTAAGTATTATCATACACCACTTGACAGGTTGACAAGGATGCCAAGCCTGACTGATTTCAGCTGACAGCTAAGAAAGATTGTATTTCATCTGTGTTGTTTTATGAGTCATAAAGGATGAGGTCATACAATTAATTCATAGCAAATATTCAAGGTACTACTTCAGGCATGACTTTTCTAAGAAGCACAAGGTTTAAAACTGAAAAGATGAAGAAAAAAGCCCACAGCCACCACATAGGAAGACACAGTTTACTCACCACAGGAGTTCAGTCCTCCTGGCTTGCAGTAGTGATTTTGTTTGAGTGCAGTTGTTTTTGTGAAACAGGCAATCACATGATACAATAATCAGAACAGTAAATCATCTCAAACAGTGATGTACCTTGTAATTAAGCAATGCAAATAATCAGCTTAAGCTGAAGCTCACATAAAATTGTACTGTCATCAAGTAATAACTCAATCACAGCTCTGCATACGATTTGGTAATCATGGGGAAAAGGTTAAACTACTAAGCTTTTCAAGTTTGGAATTTCTAGTAAGAGCTAAGAAGTGTTAAAATATCACGTCAGAAGTGAGAAACGCCTTCCAGGTGAGTCTCAGGTCACCTCTTACTGTTGAACAGTTAGAACAAATTTTTATCTGAAATCTGATGAGAACTGGATTTCTGACACTGTCTTTGTCTTTGGTCTGGAAGCCTTAATTTCAAAAGGGAGAACACTTATCTTCCTATACCTTTTCCTTCTCTAGAAGCTAATCGAGTCTCTGAAGTTTACGAAAGGTTCCTACTCTTATATTTTTAGCAATCTTTCCTGGGAAGAAAAGATATCAACTTCTTGCCTTTTGTTCCACCGAATTCCTTTGCAAAAACAAAGAGATTTTAGTTTTCTTTGTGATCAGAGAACATACTTTTAAGACTGAGAAACATTTTACAAAGGAAACTTGCTTTTGTGCTTCAGAGCTTATTTTTCTTCTATAAACCAGAAGCAGAAATGAATAAGAAATTTCGATAATGTCAGTCTTTTCTCTGTAATATTTTCTTTGGAAGTCTTTAGTTTTTCAGTTTGTTTTGAGATGAATACATAAGGTTAGGAGTTTTGAAGGATATTTTGCTCTTATGTTCCTTGAGCCTTTACTCATTCACAAGAGAAAAAATCTAAACAAAGATTCAGAAAAAGAAAAAAAAAAGAGAGGTAAAAGCACGTCCAAATTAATGTAAGAATTTCTTTCTATGTAAACTTTAATGACAAATACTACCCTCTGTGGACTTTTTTTTCAAATCCTGTTCTCTAGGACTCAGAGTTAACACTGTTCTTGAAAGTTCCATTTCCTTTATTTGAAGTTCAGGCCTCATTTGTGTTTGGCCAGTAATAATTCTACATTAATTTCATTTTCTGCCTCCTGTGATATTTTAAGCAAGAAGAGCTTTAACATCTAACATCACAGAGAGCACTCTTTTTAGCTAGGTAAATATAGGTACATGACTTGAATTTTTATCTGGGATTTGTGAAATAAATGGATGAAATTCTCCAACTCATCTAGATTTATGGACAGTAGAGAAAACTTGACCTTTACCAGCAGAATACCCTTTTCTTTCTGACCTGAAAATATTTAGTCCCAGCACTGTAAGATGGCTTCCTGAATGTGTTTGTCTGCTAATTACAAAGTTCTACACCATGAAGGGAGTAAAGGAGGGAGCAACCCACCAATTATGTATGACATTTTTGCCATTTTCCTGTCTCAAAGTAACTTGATGTGTCCCAGTAATCTCCCTGAATGTTCGGGAAGTCTGCATGCTATTATGCTATACTCTTCCAATTATTTACCTTGGGGGATAAAGATGTAGCAAATCTCACTGCAAGACTGAAGGGGAAAAGGATTTCTATTTAAATGATCTCTCAGCAGGTTAATGCTACCCACACATATTTTCATATCCACTCATTAGCACCAAAATGAATGTACCCAGCTAAGACCTGTTACATAAAGTGGATGCTCTCTGCTGAGTCTTCACTGCATCTCAGATTTGTCTTGACTGGTTTTTGGACAAATTGTCTTTTGGACAGGCTTTTCATACAATTCAGAAGTCATCAATTATTTTGGCTTCAGACTTGTCTACTCCATTCTTCTAAATATTAAACTAGACAAACCAACTGTCCTTTCTTTTGCTGATTTTCAGACAATTTAATAGTACATTCTTTCTTCCTATATGTTGAGATAGGTGGAAAAGGATCAGCATCACTTGTATTGCCATACTCCATACAGCATTATTGTAAAACTCCATTTTATTTTGTGGTGATCTTAATTACATACATGTATGTGCACAACACTGTACAACACTGATTAGCAGCCACTAGGTACACTAGTGTGTTATCAAACTTTTTTTCTCCTAGAACCAAAACTTAGCATAATACCAGACTTTCTGAAGAAAACAAAATCATCCCAGTTGAAACTAAGACAGAAACATAGTACAAGACTCTTCTCAGTGGTACCACAGGCAAGGTAAGAGGCAAAGGGTACAAATGGAAGAACACAATTTCACCAGAATGCAAGAATCTCCTTTTCTAACTGTGAAGGAGTTGAGCAGTGGAACCAGTTGTCTACAGCAGTTTGGGAGCAGAGATATTCAAAATCTGGCAGCACAGTCCTGGATCGCCTTCTCTGGATGATCCAGCTTGACCAGGCAGCTTAGGCTAGCTAATCTCAAGAGGCCCCATTCAGCCTAAGCACTTCTGTAATATTCTGGATTCTCTGCTGCATATCAAGAATGGCTAGAAATAGAGGCTATAAAAACACTGGAGAAAGTCAGTAATTTCTGCGGAATGATACATACAACACCTTAAAAAACAGTCATTCATCAGCTTTCATATTAAACGTTTTTGGTTGTTGGCTTTTTTTTTTCCCACCTTAATGCTAATATTGCACAACAAACATTGAATGAGAACTACAGCCCTCAAAATTCCTTTTAAGGCGCATGAGGCAAGTAAACATTTTCTTAGGGAGAAAAATCACTGAAAAGATCAAAAAGGATTATTCTTAAGTAGTGAACTTCCCTTAAAAGTCTGAGGAAACGCACAGGATTTCATTAAGGCTTTTTTTGTTTTGATACTCCTAATCTGCAACCAGGATCCATATGGCTTTACAGATGGGATTTTTTAATCTATTTTTGTAAGTCATTTTCAAAAATCTGCATTTCCAACATTACAATAATTCTAGCTAGTCTGAAAAGATTCAGTAATACCAGTATTCTTGCTAGATGAACATAGAAATAATAAACACACTCCTTCTTAGTCTCCATTTTTGCTTAGATGAATGTAGTAACTACTGATGCAAGACAAAATGTTCTTCCAGAGTCCATAAATAACCACGCATTGTTTTAAAGAAAGGAGCTGAAACCTTCAAAAAATACAGTACCACAATTCCTGAGAGTGCTTCAAAACTTTCCCCAAACACTGGGTGTAAATTGTTCAAATTGCTGGAAAAATTGGCTAGTGGGTAACATGACAGATTAAGATAATGTGCAAGTAGCCACAGACACAACTGAAAAATTTCTTATCCTGTGCTTTTTGCTGATTCATGGCACTTATACTATACACTATTTTATACTGCCTATATTAAATACTGTATTTTTTATGTATATTATATATCCTATACACACATAATGTATAAAAAGCTATGCTATGTACACAGACTATGGTATACTGTATGTATGCATCATATCCTACAGCACTGGAACAGGCTGCCCAGGGAGGTAATGGTGTGTTCACCTCGACACCTACCTGTATGACCTGCTACAGGGAACCTGCTTCAGCAAAAAGTTGGACTGGATGATTCCAGAGGTCCTTCCAACCTCTGCAGTTCTGTGATTCTGTGACATAAATGGTAAGGAGCAGATATTTTCTGGGTATCAGTTAAGAGAAAATTAATTTTCTTCCTAATAGTTGATATGGTGCTATGTTTTGGATTTAGGATGGGAAAAATGTTGATGCAACACTGATGTTTTGGTTGTTTCTGAGCAGTGGTTAACACAGACTCAATGACTTTTCTACTTCTTTTGCTGGAGGTGCACAAGAAGTTGGAGGCATACAAAACCAGGACAACTGATCCAAACCAACCAAAGCAATGTTCTGTATCATATGACATCATACTCGGTGATAAAAGCTGGGGTAAAGAAGGAGGAAGGGACGGATGTACAAAATGATGGCCTTTGTCTTCCCAATAAACTGTTGTATGTCATGAGCCCTGTTGTTTTGGAAGTGGCTGAACATCTGCCTGCCAATTGTGCCCTTGTGGCCAAGAAGGCAAATGGTATCCTGGGATGCATTAAAAAGTGTTTGGCCAGCAGCTCAAGAGAGGTTCTCTCCCTCTTCTGTTCTGCCCTGGTGAGAACACGTCTGAAATACTGTGTCCAGTTCTGGTCTCCTCAGTTCAAGGAAGATGGGGAACTTCTAGAGTGAGTCCAGTAGAATACCACAAAGATTATGAGGGGCCTGAAGCATCTCCTGTATGAGGAAAGGCTGAAAGGCCTGGGACTGTTCAGCCTGGGAAAGGTTGAGAGGGGATCTTACCACTACTCATAAATATCTAAAGTGCACAA
>VXAB01001097.1:0-41025 GCA_013399175.1 Odontophorus gujanensis
CATATATATATATATAAGCAATATTATAGATTGCTAATAAATGATCAAGCAAATCACTAAATACATTATGTTACCAGCAAAATACTTTGATCTAGTAATCTAGCAAGTGATATTTTGCATATGTTGGCAAGAATGCATTTTCTATCCACTGCAAAGAAACTGACTGATGTCTTCTGTTACAAATCTGTCCCCTCTTGAGTCACTTTACCATTTTCTTACTGAGTTTTGTTCTTGAGCTTAACGGAATATCATGTCTACAGCCTTGTTTGTTCTGCTCCTTCAGACCTTTTACTCCTGGTTCTAATTTTCTCTCTGCATATGATTTGCATAGGATTTTTTATAACTCCACTTTCTCCCTCATGGCTCACCTTTATCTTTCTAAATCTCCTGCTTTTTTTACTATTAAAGAAGTTTCTCAGTGGCAATCTTCTCGTTCAGTATGACTAGAACATTGTGGACCTCTTCTCACTTTAGCAGCACTTGACCATATTCATCTTCTTTACAGTAACATTTCCGTCTGCAGGAGAGCACTTAGAGTAACACCAAATTATGATCATATATTTCAATGAACTCTCCTTTCATGGAGAAAAAAATAAATGAAACAAAAATGTTATGCTTCAGTACTTCCCAGATTAAACATTTTCTTCTCTTAAAGTATTCTTTAAAGATTCTCTTTGATATCATTTCAGACTTACAAACTCAAAATAAATTAAAACTCTAAATGAAATCTTTTGTTTTAAGCTAACAGCAGTGCTCAATTTATTACTTTTTGGTAACCTGAATATTCCTATGGTTGATTTACAAGTAGAAGAAGGGAGCAGAAGGGTCATTAGCTCCTCCAGCAGTTTGTTTTCCATTCCTTTTCTGCGTCCCAGAAAAGCATAACTTGACAACGGAACTCCTGCTATACTTTTGCTAATCTCAGCTGCCAGGCTGAATTTGATAGGATCTGTGCTGCTGAGCTTGAACATCAAGTGTTCTAGTGCTATGGCAGATTCTGGGAAATTATTTTAAAAAACCCTCTCTGCTGAAAGGTTAGTAGAGGAGCCTTTGTTTATGTGGGAATAGGGGTAGGAGCAGAAATGGGCAACGACCTTAGCATATGTCAATCACTGTAAGAAAATAGTTTGACTTTCTCTGTTGTACAAACATTGAGATCTTCCTGTAAAAGCTAAGGCTATATTTTTCAGATTTTTATGATTTAAAATGTTACTTCTGGCTTTTTTATATACATACATGGACATTTTTGTTCATTCAGATTCACAGTATCTGTTGGTCCTCATAAAATCCCTTGTTTTGGCCTTACAATTGCAGTCTTTCCTTGCTTATACCCAGAATGCTATTTCAATGATCATTTTTGTAGCCTGTTCCTTTGACCATGAAATCATGTTCTTTCATGGGCTCTCCCTTACCTGTCATATCAAATATATATATATGTTTTAACATTAGACTTCATCTTCAAGGTTTTCTATTTTCATTCCAGCTCTCAAATTGGTATCTTGAAACTTCTCTCGTTTTACTCCCATACTTGGGAGCTTTTCTTCTTAATATCCGTAAAACTTGATCTTCCCCCTTGCAGCTGCTCCTTCTAGTTCTTCTTGTTCATGATCCCCTTGGCAAATTTGACAATAGTTAGACAACTCTGAGCAGTGCTCTGTACAATGACTAACACCGTAATGGTGTGCCTGTGTTTCCTTTTTATCTGTTTCATTTTAGTGTCCCTTTGTTTCAGCCTTTTTTTTTTCAAGCTTCCAGGGAAACTATCTATTCAGTTCACACAATACATAGGAGAAAAAAATTCATTATAAGCTCTCCCAGTTTGTTGTATGATGCAAAATAAAACAGAATGCTAGCAAAACAATAGCTTCAAGGAGAATTAACAAATCGGAGCAAGTGAGAAATTCTACAAGGTATATACCCCTACTACTGATTTTTAAGTAGTATCTCATGAAAATTCTAACATATTGTGTTGGCTAAAGATATCTTCCTAGGATTCACAGTATACATATAAAAATGTCACTAAGGTACTTCAGTGCATCCAGTGGAGGGCAACAAAGCTGACAAAATTGCTGGAAGACATATTCTGTGGGGAGAGGCTCAAAACACTGAGACCTCAATGTTCTCTCTAATTCCTTGAACAGAGGAAGCCTAGAAGCAGATCTTTGGTAACTAATAACACAGTGCATAAGAATGGAACAAAGTTGCATCAGGGGAGGTTAAAAATAATTATTATTTTAAGAAGAAATTATTTATTATGAGTGCAGGCAAACACTGGAAGAGTCTGCCTAGAGAGATGATTGGTGCCCCATGCCTGTAGTTTACAAGAGACATTTAGATAATACCATCATTGATATGTTTCATTTTTTGGTGTTGTTTCATATGGGGAACTTCAATTATCCAGATATTTGTTGGGTAAGCAACATGGCCAGGTATGCATGTTCCATACAGCTCCTGCAATGTGTTGAAGATAACTTTCTGATGCAGGTGGTGGAGGAGCCAATGAGGTGTTACTGGACCTTGTTCTTACTAATAAGGATGGGCTTGTTAGGGAAGTGAAGGCTGGGGGCAACTTGGGAGGTAGTGAACATGAGGTGGTGGAGTTCAAGATCTTGAGTGGAAGAAGCAAACCAAAAAGCAGGATTGCTACCCTGGGCTTCATGAGAGCCATCTACAGTCTTTTCTGGGACCTTCTTGGAGCTATCCCAAGGGCTAAGGTGTTAGAAGGTAAGGAGGCCTGTGAGAACTGGTCAGCATTTATGCAGCATTTAAAAATCTAAAACACAATATCATACAGATCGCTGTGAAAAAGTTAACTCTGTCCTAACAAAAATCATGATACCTTCAAAGTCTGTAGTTGAGATTCTTTGCCATTCCTGACTCCTGCAGATTCTAATACCTATCTATCTCCCGCATACTGATCTCCCTGTATTTTTTTATATTTCATCCCTCTCATTATTTCTGTAGTGAGATGATATGCTCAACACCTAACCTTCTGTCTCTGATCTCTCTGATTCACTAATCAGTATTACAGGAGCAGCTAGAGTATAGTGCAGTCTCCTAGCTTTCTTAGCAAAACAGAGGAAGTACACGACTTGCACAGCTCCAACCCCACAGTCCCAGTTCCTCTTCCTGATTCCTTTACATGCCCAACACACCATGGTAGTAGATTATCTGTGATAAACTTCCAACTTGAGAAGATGGGATGTCTGATAAAGGAAGGATGTTTTTTGAGTGACTCCATGTTTAGAAGGAACCCAACTAAGCAAGATCTGTAACATTTTACGATGCCACCATTTCTTCCAAACGGTGAGACCTGTTTTCCCATTCAGACATGCTGATGCAGACCTCTTTCTTTTACGTAGTATGGGCCAAATCTACTTCTTCATGAGCATCAAAGGAAGAAAGGGTGAAGCACTGAGCTGTCTGATAAGAAAAACAGGCACTTCACTACTAGCATCTGTTGTCACAAAACACCTTGAGGCAGTTCAT
Organism: Odontophorus gujanensis; assembly: GCA_013399175.1. NCBI lineage: Eukaryota > Metazoa > Chordata > Aves > Galliformes > Odontophoridae > Odontophorus > Odontophorus gujanensis. The sequence continues at coordinate 3,490 of VXAB01001097.1, forward strand.
TAAATAAAATATAGCTCAGATTTACCTTCCTATCAAGGAACAGAATCCTTTAGTTCTGTATCTCAAGGAGTTCTTTTTCAGTTTCCCTCTCCTTCACTCTAGTATTTTTAAGAGTATCAATTTAATAAAGGTTTACAGAACTCCTAAAAATAAATAAATCAGGTTGGTTTTGCTATGCAGTAACATAATTTAAGAAGATTTGAGAGAAATTTGTAGGAAGCGTTTCAAAAAAAGAGCAAAAGGAAGGCAAAAAACCACTCTGAACATAGTGTAATGGGGTACTTCTGAATTGCAGAAGTCTGTAAAATTGCTTCTTTGTTTATCAACTCTCAGTAACAAATCCATGCTATTAAACAAACAAACAACAACAAAAAAAAAACAAAACACAAACACGACAGTAATTCTAAAACCATATGGTAGTTTTTTCACCTAAGATTTCAGTATTTTACTTAAGTGTTGGAAACACTGAATGTACTGGAATCTCTTTTAAGTACATGGAAAGAAGCAAATAGAAATGATTATAACAGAAATGATACTGATTAGTAATTATCTTTTCTACAGAGAGTAATGCAAAATAGTAAATAAAATGAATGCTATCAGTAAAATTCAATTATTTTATTTGAATTAAAAAGTATCAAAAAGCATGGATGTTTTAGTGTATTTTAGTGTGTGTTTTTTTTCAGGTTGAAAGCTATTTTTATCTTTAACCCATTTCACATCTTTCAAATAGTATTTATAAATAGTATTTATTTAAATCATTAGATGGATCCAAACTGGTGCAAAAGAATTGTACAGTTATCTATTCTCAATTATTTGAACAATTTTATTCTCCAGTTCCACTGCTGCCACCACCCCATCCTTATTCACTGACATTTTAGTAAAATTGATGCAAGTAATCTGTATATTAATTGCTCTATCATTTTAATGTCTTCTGTGGTAGTTTTAGGACAAGCTGAGGTTTGCAAAAGATGCTCTGAGGTATACCAAGCAGCTGGAAAACTGATTGCAATTTATAATTTGCAGCACATCTTAGAAAGTTGAAGAAAATTCTGAGTTAGATTCTCATAAATGTATTTGTACATAGAGTTACACCAAATGACAACATAAACTATCCAGATATTCATTGGAAATCCTTATATGTTTAAATAACCTTAGCTTAAAATATCTTCAGTCGCTTAACCCAAACAATATGAAGAACTTCACACCTATTTTGGAAAATTACCATTTTTATCCCCACACAATCTTTTTTCACTTTCGTAAGTCAAAAAATTTTGCTGCCTGATAGAGCCACCTGAAGGAAGACTAAAGTTGACACTACATAATCCTCTGCTCTTCCTTCCTTTTTCATCAAGAATCATCCTCCTTGTTCAGCATGGTAGCTCACACTTTTTCTGTTATCTTTTATCTTCAGGAAAGCCTGACCTTCTTGACCCCTAGAGAAAGCACCTATACAACCATCTGTTGTGAAAACAAAGGTATTAAATGTCTGTTTTTGCAAGTCTAAGAGGAAGAGAATTTGAAGGAATATAAGCTAATATAACTGACTCTTCTCTCAAGACACTTTCCTTTGTAAGTTTATCTTTCTCTTAAAGCCTGAGGTAGATTTTGTCTCTTTGAAATTACTTTTAACTCAACTACTATACTGTCAGTGAAATGTTTATAAATCTACTAGATTGAGCAGAATGGTAGTCATTAAGTCGTCATTAACTTTAGAGAAGAAGATTGGAAGGGGACTTTGTTCCCTGTTTCCTTGCACTTTACTAACAGTTGTGTAAGCTGGAATAAAATGTTTTCCAGTTAATGTCTACTGTCTTTGTTTTTCCATGTTTATTTGCTTATTTTACAGAATAAGAATGTAATTCACAGTAATGAAAAGAAAAAATATGTCATACTATGGATATCATACTACATACAACTGTTGTAAACTAGATCATAGAATGCTTTTCTCTCCTTTAATTTGAGACATTATCTTTCATGTAAAAAACAGTAAATAAATTTCTCCTTTGATTGGTTCCTTTTTTCATTATCTATTAATGAAAGCTAGTCTCAGCAGGTGGGTTCCATCTCAGAAGAGGATATAGAAAACTAGTGTTACTACAGCTGACTTCATAGCCATCGAGAGGCAGCTCAGTAATTCTAAGCTCATGTATGGACTTATGTATGGAAATTCTGGATCTAGGCTAAGTTATCCTTAAAACATTAAAGTTTAAAACAGCCTGTAACTTTGTAAATGTAATTCAGAGAGTTATTTTTCCTGTTTCTAAATTCCTACTTCAAACGGAGCCCCAGAAAACACTGAAACAAAGAAAGATTCTGGAATCTATTACAAGTGTTTTCTTGAAAAAGAGGCAAGTAAAACTTTTAGTAAAAGGAAAAAGAGGTGTAATAACAACACTGAGAGGTGTGAAGAGGAGGAAGGAAAGTCAGAGCCCGTGCACTGTAGGACAAAGTCTTTCTGTGTAGTGATGGTTCATTGAGGGAAAGAACCAGTATATGCATACGTGACAACCACTTCCCTCTCCTCATGGAAATTGTGCGATATTTCCAAACAGAAATAAATGTAATAGGCTACTTGCCAGGCTGCAGTTTCCTGTCCAAACTGACTCAAGGTGTGCAAACTCCACTATCCTGCTGTGCATGCAAAACTAATTTGTACAGTTGCTTTGATTTAATGTTGTTTTGGATTTAAGACAGGAAAAGATGGTGCTCATACTGTGCATTAATATGGATGAAAAGTTTGCTCTATTACAGTAATCCTTCATCTACAAGGAATTCTAAATAACCTATCACCACAACATAAGCATTAATGTGCAGTTAAAAAAAGGCTTTCCTAAAAAAATATGTGGAAAAAGGAATGTGGTGTAGATGACAAACAAAAGTTGGAGCTGCTTATTTTTCCAAAATCCAGTCTGGACTACCACAAGACAGTATTCACGTATTACATCCAAATGTAGGTATCCTAAACAGGTGTACAGCTCTACTGAATATGGACCATAAGGTATTTCAAAGAATTTCTATAGAGGCTTACAGCCTCAATACTTGACTTCTTTCATTTCATTTATGTCTTCTTTGCAAACATTCTCATTGTTTCATATACGTATGGATAGGTACAGTACTTGCTTTCAGTGTTGTTTTCCCTACAGCTGCTAAAACCAAACTTTCAGAAACATTCCTACCAAAAATACAGGAAGTATATGTTAGGGGAAAACATTCTTCTTATGCCAGGAATTTGGGATTATTTTCTCATGGTATTTTCAAGGTGTTTTAAAAAAGCAACAGAGTGGAAAAAGAAAAGTGAAACACACTGAAAATTAAAAATATGTTGACAGAGTCTTTTAAAGTAATAAGTCACAGCAGGGTGTTAGGCTATACCACCGCCTAATAGTGGTTAATCTGAATAAATAATATGTTTTTAATCATCAAATGGCATTTAATTAACCTGCAATAACTGGCTTATTAATTCTCAATTAAATCATTATTTGAAACACTTAATTTAATTGTGAATGAGTATATTTTCTGCTACCTCCTATAAGGTATCTCACTACTGATGAATAGTAGGTTACAGTTTGGCATTTACTTTCCCTCTTCCTGAATGAACATCAAGGATAGGTTTGAAAAGCTTCATGCTGTTTGTTAATTAAAAGTAAACCAGAAGAGCAAAAGACAGGGAATTCAGAAAACAAAATAATAGAACTCTACACACTCCACCAGTGAAATATCTTTTATTTATACTTAATTTCACAATAAATACTCAGGGCCAGATCCCAAGCAAGAGTAAGCTGACATTATTGTCTTCAATTAATTTATGTGCTAAGTCACTTGTAAGCTTTTTTTCTTTGACATTGGCTAAATATGGGTAACATGAAGATTCTAACTTGTAAGAATCAGAAGTAAAAAAATAGTTCCTGTTTCAGGCATCTTATGATCAAGGGTACACAAAAGTGGGGATAATATTTTGATATTGTAGTTAATCACTCATCGTGGTCTGAAAAGAACATTCTTTCTAAAAAATCAAAGTGTTGGCCTGTAACTGGGAGACAGTGGAGGAAATTATGCCACAGAGAAAAAAGAAGTGGAAATAAACAGTAACATACACTTGATGCCAAAAAATATTTTACAAGGATCTTGTCATTAACTGTGATAAGTCTTTGACAGATTACTCAAAAAGTTTGACTTCTGTCTGTGAAAGAGAATCTTCTTAGGAAAGAATGATGGAAACACCTTCAGTCATGATCAAGAGTCACTTGTGCTGAAACATACTCATTGTGGAACCAGTTTCTCTCCTTTTATCAAGGAAGTTACCAGTGGAGACTTGCATCTCTGTTCTAAGACTAGTCTCTGTGTATCACTATTTTTAGATTCCTTCAACTAGTCACAAGATTACCACAAGACAAATGCAGAGTGGTCCAAAATAGGATTGCCCTTCTTTCCAAGACAATGCACAGCTAATTAAAATCTATCCAGTAGAAATAAACAAAATTTTTCAACAACTTGGTAAGTTTTTGAGACTGAGAAAAACTAAGTTCTGATTGTGTTTTGTAAAGTTAATAATGATACTGTAGAACTTGTACAACAGTTACAAAATTGGTACAATTATATTAAGTAGCTCTGATAATACTCCTGCATACTGGTATCCATTTCTTGGATTCACAGGACATGAACCCAATGAAGGCATTTATTTTCCATTTAAAGTGAAATAAATTGTTGCATCCAAACTGATTTTTTTAATATATATTTATATCATATACATATCAATGTATTTGTTTTCACATTTCTTTCAGTTTTCCCAGTTTGCTGATTTCTTATTTATTTATTTATTTGCTTTTTTTTGAATGATAAATTCTCTTTCATCTCCCACCCAACATGTTTACCCAGATTATTTTCCTGGCAACACAAAATATTTTCATATAAGAACAACTCCTTCTATGACCAAAAATCAGGTTCTAATTTGGAATGTCTATTTGTTCCTTACACAGAGATATAAATAAAGTTATAAGCACAGACAGAATTTTAATAGCTGTGGGTCAGCAGAATATGATTTAGCAGTATTCTTTCTGGTTATGGATGCAAGGATAATATCTGTCAGTGACTATAAAAGACAGCAAAAACTATGAGCACCCCTCCCACTATCACCACCCACTAAATTTCTTTCTCTTTCCGGAGTCTCTCCTTCACAGAAGGTGGTGTGGCACTGCAGTATTGAGATTCATGTCAAGATACAACCATCTAACCTTTAAAATAGAAGGAGGTAGAGTGGTTATGGATAACAGAGGTGTACCTGAATGTCAGGAGGTGCACCTTTAGCTCATCTATCTTCACCTGTCTTTATTTCTGCTCTGTTACTACTGCGGGAAATATCTTTAAAAATAATCTTTTTCCCGTTACTTTCAATTGGAATCTTTCCCAAAGACTCCTGGTTTCAGGCAGCAGCTACAAGCACTGACTGCTAATCTCCCAATCAGAACTATTCTGAGGTGACAGGGTTAAAGGAAATGCAGAACCTCACTAGAAGAAACCTGTCTTTTAATTTCCATCAAGGGATACTTTGAAACAAATTCAGGTATTTTACTACCAGCATATCTCTGTACTAATGTAGCATTTCACAGAGTTTCTGCAATAACTATCGTTGGGTCTTCTCATAAGAGTCCTATAATAGTCGTAAATATTCCTCAGGAGAGCCAGATAGATGCTGAAAGGCATATAATAGCTATCATAAATGAATAATAAAATGTAGAAAGGACAAGCCACCATGAAAATGGCAAATGAATATGATGACGTGTGTGTTGTACGTAAGTTAATTGTCTGAGTTTTATATTTACAGAAAATCCCAGCTGTTTTCTGCTGTGTCAGCAGTGTTTCTGGAAGAGTCTGCATGCTCCGGAAGGTTAAGACTTTTTGCAGAAAGTGCAAAGCAATTACAATGTAGAAAGCTTGTACCAGTATTTTTTTTGTGTGTGTAGTTATTATGCATGTTGTTAAATTGTTTGCTACAGTTGCTGAAGTTAGACAGCAAGCATCATCTTCATCTTATCAAATGGTGCAGATAAATGATACTTCTTCATAAACTGAATGCAAAATAAGCTAATATGTGTGGAGATTATAGCACAATATTGCACTCAAATTTTTGAACCATCTTTTAAAGCGACTTTGACTTAGAATACTGACTTAGATACTAGGTTCACTTAATAGCAGTCAGAATGTGATTATCTTGATTTAGAATTAGTCCATTACTTTCTGCATACCTTCAGCAATTTCAGCCCAACAATATATGTTGTAACACACCACTCAGTTTAGAAAATGATATTGTTCTTTAAGTAGTCCCATTAAAATCAAACCCATCACACTAGGGACAAAGTTTTCATTTTTAATTATGCTGTTATAATGAGGTCTTAATGTTCTTTCAGAGGGGATATTTTGATTTTATAATTTTGAATAGATAACGAAAACACAAATGAATATAGGACTGCATTCAGAAAATACATATGGAAAAGTAAAGAAGTAAAAACATTCAGACAACAGTGTACAGATATGAATAGCAGAAGTATTTCTGCTTTTCAAACCTGAAGAAATGAAATAAAGTTAATCTAATTCTCTATGTATGAAGCAATATAGGAGTTTGCATTTTAAAGCAGCCATGTGTTTCAGCACAAAAACATTGACTATAAAACATCACAAAGTGGAAATACATAATGATTCTGTGACTAAAGAGAAAGTAGAATTTGGTTCATACTCTCGGTATTCTCCAAAATATTTTCTTATTGCACTCTTCTTCTATTTTTTTGCATTCACTTAAAGCTTTCTTTAAGAAAAAAAAAAAAAAAAAAACTTTCTTAAGGCAAGTCAATCAGCTCATGAATGTCAAATAATATTTTTTTTTCCTTAGCACACCCATAATCCTCTTAACAAGTATTAGGAAAGTGAGAAAAATCATCTGAAGCATAGGAAGGCTATAGAGAGTAAACATCATTTATTGAAGACTATTTTTGAAGTGTTGCACTTTGACTTTTTTAATGAGAATTAATCTTCTTAAATAGACAGTATTACAATGTTACAAGAAATCTGAATAAAGCATCTTAAATCAAAATGTCCAATATGTTTGTTTTTCAAGGTTAAGATCTTGAAATAAGAAAATTTGATCTTTTCTCTTTTTCATTTGAAAATTACTTTCTCTTGAGAGAATATATGACAGTAAGTGAAATCAAATCTGTGTTTAATTATGTGTGTAATTTACTAATATTTAGATATGTTTAGCCTCATGCTGTGTCTCTGGCTTGTTTTATGAAACGGAGAACACAGTTGTACAGAGGTGATTTGTGCTGGATGTGATTTTTTTTAATGGCACATTAAGCCATGGCACTTTGTTGATCTCAAGTTACACAAACCTCTTTTATCCAACAAAGATTGTGTTGGATGGTCATTTTGCTTTCCATTTTTCCTCTTCAAAATTCACTTTAGCTTTGTTTGACTGACACAGAAGCTAGCAGAGAAAAATAATAGACATAAATGCCTTAAAGAAACCTGTGGGCTCATAAGTGCTCTCGATCAGTTCCTATTAAAGACAAAAATTTAACTGTTTACTTTAGTGGACTTTAAGATAGACAGGAATGAGTCTCCATGGGAATATACAACACAAAAATACTGCAAAAGTGAGCCTACATTTGCATATAATTTACTTTTCATATAATAAAGCAACTGTCCAGTTCCTGAGCTCACTATCTTCTTTCTTGCATTAAAATAACAGCAGTACACAGCATGCACACTGCTTGAACTGGTTTATATTAGGTACAAGGGAGAAAAAAATACTAAAATTGTACAAGTTAAATACTAAAAAAGGAAATAGTTAATTAGATGCCTGTAAATATATCTGATTTTCAAGAATAGCAAGAATTTACCTGTGTCAGAATTCTAAGGGGAAAAATATACAGAAAAAACTACAAGGTTTCCTTATATATTTCCTTACATAATTCCTTATAATTCGCGTAAACCCTTCTGAACTCCTTACTGATTATATGAAACCTCCAGATCTAGAGTGGAGATTAGCAGACAGATAACATGCTATCTGCTTGCTCTGCATTTTTATATGCTGGTGAAATCAAGGGCTGCATAATTAGACCAAGTTAACACCTATTAGTGCAATTTAGGTATCAAATCTGCAAATTCCACACCAAGTTTCTAAATTATGTACCTTGATTCAATGGGAGACAATCTACAGATGGAAAAGACAATTATTATCGTATTTGACAAGCATTAAGATTTGAAACAGTAATATTTGAAAATTTCAATCAGCATTTATTTTTTGACATAGTATGAGAATGTTTTACTCATGCATCTATGAACAAGGTTTGTAAAAGTCAAAAGCCTTGGCTTGGGTGTCTAAATGTATATATTGCTTTAATGTTCACTGTGAATCTCCTATTGAGCTAATTTAGAATCTAACCAAGATGACCATAAAACCAAAACATACTTATTGGCTCTCACAGGCAGTCTTTATCAGGAACCGCAACATTGGTACCTGTCTGCAGATGTGTTTGTCCATTTAGGGAATTAGGGTTTAATAATGTAAAAATACATTTGCAATGGAATTGCCAAGTCACAACCTGAACCAGTGAAAGAGCACCTGAGTGACCAGAGTGGAAGAGCCCAGATCCACCCATTCTCAGTCCCTCTCTCCCCCTCTCGGTGATGCTTCCTGATGTGTTTCTGGGAGCCCATATACACTCAGATCCTGCATGGGTTGGCCCCGACTCTCTTGCTCTCTTCCTTCTAGCACGCCAGAGTTTTTACAAGAGATGGCTGCATTTCTTAACCCAAATGGTTGTCAGGAGGAGTGAGTTAATTCCCCTTTCTCTAGTATCTTGTTCTATAGTACCTGTATCTCACATAAAGGCTCTGTCATCGCCTTTGTTTACTTTACAATATTATTAACTATTTTCAGAATGTACAGTAAATGAAATGTTATGACTGCTTCAGAAATAACTATGTAGTCTGCAGAAGACAGTTTCTGAAGAAACAGACATCTGGAGATCCCAGACACACCATCTTTATGTCAGGATGAGGTTATGATGTGGAATACAAACTGAGAACAAGCATACCCCTCCTCCTTAATAAATTCTTCTGTATGTCATTTCTGTTTTAGAATGAGAAAATATGTTTCAATTTTACTAGCTACTTACTATATAGTTAGAAATTTTATAGAATACAAAACAGAATAAGAATGCAGAATACTTACAAACTTATTAGTTTTTTTTAAATAAAGTAGTAATGATTTTTTGCGCGTTTGCATAAAATTTCTTTGTGAAAGAGATAAATTAGTCTTTATCTAAGCATATCCAGACTGGCATTATATATATGTCTTGGAGAAAAGAGCTTGAAGGAAAGTGACATAATTTGCAAATTCACAGAATCATAGAATTATAAAATGGTTGGGTTTGGAAGGGACCTTTAAGATCATTTAGTTTCAACCCCCTGCTATAGGCAGGGACACCTCCCTCTAGACCAGGTTGGTCAAAGCCCCATCNGATTTTTTGTGCGTTTGCATAAAATTTCTTTGTGAAAGAGATAAATTAGTCTTTATCTAAGCATATCCAGACTGGCATTATATATATGTCTTGGAGAAAAGAGCTTGAAGGAAAGTGACATAATTTGCAAATTCACAGAATCATAGAATTATAAAATGGTTGGGTTTGGAAGGGACCTTTAAGATCATTTAGTTTCAACCCCCTGCTATAGGCAGGGACACCTCCCTCTAGACCAGGTTGGTCAAAGCCCCATCCAGCCTGGCCGTGAATGCTTCCAGAGAGGGGCATCCACAGTCCTGCTGGGCAATCTGTGCCAGTGCCTCACCACCCTCACAGTGAAGAATTTTTTTCCTAATATCTAGTCTAATTCTACCCTGTTCCAGTTTTAAACCATTTCCCCTTCTCCAGTCACTATCTGCTCTTATTAATCCCAGCTATTCTGTAGCCCCCCTTCAGGTACTGGAATGCTCCTATATGGTCTCCCTGGGGCATTTTTCAGGCTGAAGAGCCTCAACTCTCTCAGCCTGTCCTCACAGGGAAGATGCTTCAGCCCTCCGATCAGCTTTGTGGCCCTCCTCTGGATCTATTCCAATAACTCGATATTCTTCTTTTATTGGGGGCTCCAGAACAGGACACAGTACTCTAGGTGGGGGTCTCATGAGAGCAGAGTAGAAGGGCAGAATCACCTCCCTCTACTCTCTGGACACACTTCTCCTGATACCACCCAGGGTACAGTTGGCCTTTGAGGCTGCAAGCACAACTTGCTTGCTCATGTAGAATCTTTCATCAGTCAACACTCCCAAAATCTTCTCCTCAGAGCTGCTCTCAAGCCATTCTCTGCCCAACTTGTATCTGTGCTTGAGATTGCCCCAACCCAGATGCAGGACCTTGCACTTGACCTTGTTGAACTTCCTGAGGTTGGCATGGGCCCACCTCTTAAGCCTGTTCAGGTCCCTCTGGATGGCATCCATTCCTTCTAGTGTGTCAACTGTGCCACTCAGATTGGTGTCATCTGCAAACTTACTGAGGGTGCACTCAATCCCACTGTTCCTGTCACCTACAACGATGTTAAATAACACTGGTCCCAACACCAATCCCTGAGGAATGTCACTCGTCACCAGTCTCCACTTGGAAACTGAGCCATTAACCACAACTCTTTCAGTCCAACCATCCAGCCAATTTCTAATCCATTTTTCTCAATTTGGCAACCAAGATGTCATGTGGGACAGTGACATATTATGTCACTGTATATCCTAAATGTACACGTGAATTCTGAAATTCTTAATTTTTTTTTCTTTTGTTTCAGTTCAAGACCTATACATCTAGTTTAGGAAAACTACGACTTATCTAAATACACCATGGAGAAAAAAGGTCTTCCTAATGTTTTTACATTGACATCACCCTACATAATGTAAAATCACTATTTGTTTATTTCCCTATAGTTAAAGGCTTTATAATTCATGATAAAGCATTCTTCTGTGCTACACGTGCAACTAATCACACTTAGGTGGGAAGCACTTTTACTTGCAATCTGCATTGCTGTGTTTCAAAAAGATTTACAGTTTAATGGTCTTATTTGTGCTAGGAAATAAGTGAATTCTGAAATTATGACATAGAATGATCTATGTAAAAGGAAAAACACTTGTTCCTAGTTCTATGAAATAGTCTGGAAACACTGCATCTATTAGCCACAGATCCAAAAGATTTCATTAAAATTGAATGGTCCCAGCTTATTCTGGGAAGGAAAAAGAAAAAAAGCTTGCCTATTAAATTAAAGGAAGAATTTCTCAGAGAAAGAAGTTTTATATTAATGAAGTTTGTACTCTTTTTCCTTTTGGATCATCCCAGCAGCATGTGAGCTCCCTAGCCATCTTGCCTTCAGTGTTAGCATAAGGCCTTTGGTTTTTGGACACTCCCTCTCATTTCATTTGATTCAGTATCTTCAATTCCAATTTTATTGCATTATATTGTGTTATTTTGCATTCCAGTATCTTATTTTATAAATTAGCTTTCCTCCTCAGATTGTTGCTGATGTTTCACTTTACGTCCATCTCCCTGCCTGTTCTCTTTTCCCTTTCCTGGGGTTTGGGTCTGTGGGTCCCCTCACCCCATTCAACACGGAACTGGGCCAAACCAGCCCATAAACCATTGACACTTTGCTTTGATCCATCCTGTGGATTTTCCTTTTTAGAGGTTTCACCATTACACATTTTACTGGAGGGTAGCTGTGCTTCTCATATATTCCAAATAAGGTGTATTTTCTGTGCAATGGAAGTCAAGAGTCCTTTTATTCCAACCAATATTTTGCAAGAAGTTCCACAAGCATATGCATTATTTATATCAGAGATGTGTAGATATTTGTCAGACCAGGGAAGGGGAATATATTTCCAAAGGCTAATTTTAGTCTATAAAAGCTAATTTCCCTAGAGTCTCTTGTAGTCAGTAAAAGAAGATAGTAGGATAGTATCCTCCAGAGAACAGTTCAGAGTAGGAGACTAATTAGTCTCAGAGGGGAAAACTTGCCATACTAGACTATAGTTAGTCTTGGTGAATAGTTCCCTCTCTGGCCATTCACCTAGACTATTCCAATTTAACAGAAATAACCACTCCTTTTCCTTATTTATTATTGCACTAAAGCCTGTCATCTGCAAAACTTGCTAATAAATACGTTACATAGTTATTATTGACACAGTAATGGACTGAGACTTCATACTAAGAGAACTCTAATATTCCATTGCAAATTTCTGCTGCTATATACACTTGTCCCATACATTTACTTTTGTTCTGCAGGTTGAATTTGGTAGAGCAGTTCGTCTATGTGTTCTTCATGGTTAGCATGAGACCTAGCAGCTATTCTATGCTTTTAGTTCCACATGGTGGTCCTGTGAATTAAAGATACTATTACTGTTTATCTGTGGTTTGTTTTGTTTGATTTTGATTGGTGCTGTTGTCAAAATTGTTTTTAATGATGCACGGGTTTTATTGTGGCCTATCAGAGCTATATTCTTCCAGCTCAAAATGAGCTGCATGCCCTAGCATTAGGGTATGCTATGGTACCTGAGGGTCAAAAGTAAACTCAAAAGTGTGAATAGTTCTGAGCACAAAATAACAAACTACCCTCGTATTCCTTCAGTCTTTTGGTAGCTAGCTATATGTAAAATAAACTATTATCAAAACCCCTTTCAGACTGCGTTTAGGTGGGAAACACTTGTTTCTCATCAAAAGTTCAAACAAATACATGCGCAGTACAATGAGACCAGATCTGTCAGTGATGAACTGAATTATTTGACAGTTCAAATGTATTCATTAAAAAATGAATTTTAAGGTTATTTGGAAAGACAGTTCTCAAATTGCATGCTACAGTCCTTTTAATTCTAAATAGCGGTAAATCTTCAATCAAAATATTGTGTGGCACTATGGAAAGTCAATTTGAATTTATGTTTACTAAGATAACAAGTGATCCACTCAGCATGAGTACTTGAAGAGCTGGCTCGTGAATGAGCCTGACAATTGTCTGATCTCAATGGTTTGAAATTAGCAGAAGATACTGAAAATAAAGACAGCCTCTTGCAATATTTATTCAGCAGAGAAATATTTATCTGAGGTCTGTTTAATCAAATTGAACAGGAAGAACAACATGCTTTATAGTCCTGAAAGGAAAAGAACTGGCCATGTAGCACTTTCTCCATTCAATAGCAACCCTTATTAAGAGAAAATTGACCCTCATTGCTTTAAAATAAGGTCTTGGTTTTCCTGTGAGTGTAGGGAACTTTGACTTACACACACAACTCCCTTCCCATTTGCCCTGTATCCCATTAGCAATCACAGCAATCACTTCCATGGAAAAATATACTGAAATAGAAGTTTAGCAAACATTCAAATAAGACACATACTATGCGGAAGCCAGATTTTCAGTGAATCTCTTCATTATGTCCAGAGTTAAATATAAACTATGATTGCTGCTCTGAAAGTAATGCCTCCATTTTATTATGTTGGCCCATAAGGTCAAAGGTGATGTTTGTAGCATAGCAGGAGAGGCTGAACCTTCCCATCAGTATTCCATTACATTTTACTGACACGTGGCTGATAGCAGCTGACACACCATTAGGGTGGCAAGGAAGTATACATGAAGCAAAGGTGTGTCATTAAATTCCTTCACAAGGAAAATTTTCTCCTACTGGCATTCATCAATGTTTGCTGAACATTTATAGACACCAAAGAGTGGATGTGAGCACAGTAAGGCTGTGGATGGCACATTTCAGCGGTAGCAATAGTGGCAGTTGGTCACTTCTACTGGTGCAGATTTTTACGAGTGAAGCATGCAGACTCTTGTTCATTGCTGGTGAAAAGGCATACCTAACAGTAGTGGCTATATTAAAAAAATCCTGTTTTGTAGCTAAGAATTTGCTCTACCAAAAAGCATTATTATGCTCTTTGTATCTGTTGTAGTTTCCATGCAAATAAATAGAAAGCATTACTTCTGTATCTACCCATGTATAATAATGTTATTTAAATCAGTTTTCATATTTCATTTTATTTATGCAATGAACAAATCTATACATAAAAATCACAGCTTTTTAGCCTCATTCTGGACACAGAAATTCATGTGAAAATTTAAAAGCAAGTAAATTCAAAGAATAGTCTTCTAGATATTGTTTGCATTATATCATGCTGAGAGCAAAAGAAAAAATGTTCTTGAGAACAAAAGTTTTATTTCAAACCTGAAATATAAGACAGCTAAAGAAGAGCAAACTTTGCTTCTGTTAGGATTTAATGTGACAATGTTATTTCTTGAACTGCTTCTGGCTGAAGTACAGATAAAGGCAAAAACATTATACACAAAGCCTTACATCAAATCATATAATCTCAACTGTGTTACATGCATGGAGGTGTGTCACTACAATAATTCTCTCTTCTTTAACAAGATAGAATGTTACTGAAATATGTGCACTTGCAATTTCTGTAGACAGCAACAACTGTCTCTTACATATTCCAATGACATCAGGAGCATGGATCTCACAAAGGCACCAAGGTTTTCATTTCCAGGATATAAAGGCATGTTACAAGAGCCCAATGTCTTTCATTCTAAATAATAATCTGAATTGCATTCCAGTGAATAAGAATAGGCAATTCAGGGTAAAAAAAAAACAAAAAAAACGTTTATACAACATTATTTCTTTAAGTTTCATAGTGTTGAATGCTTTGCTTCTTGTTTGTTAATAAATAAATAAATAAATAAATGAAAAGCTTAAAGAAACTTATGGACTGAAAAACTCAAAGTTTTGTCCTGGTAATTGCTTATGAAGTTCAAAATATATCTAAACTTGGAAGAAAGTCTCTGGGTCTTCTTATGTTACTTTCCAGCGTTACTTTCATAGAATAGGTAAAAGTACAGGGCTTACATAATCAAATCAAAAACAAAAACAAAAAGACTTTAAAACCATGTTCTCACAGGCAAATTTGAAGTGTAAGAAGTAAACAGCAAAAAAGACTTTCTCCCCAGCAGAATACGTCACCAAGGATAGTAAGGCACAGCATTCAAGGAATATGGAGAGAACACTATATGAAATTACCATAGCTCACTGGGAAATTATTGGTGACTTTTTTGATATTTTTGTCTTTTAAAATAAAGGCACATCCTGAAATGTGTCATTATTTCTCTGACATAAGATTTTTGTGACTGCTGGACTTAACACAGTTTTAGATCTACAATCCTCAGTAGCATGAAGGAGAAAACAAAACAAAACAAAACAAAACAAAACAAAACATTGTAACATTCTATTTCCATTCAGTCTTTCATTACTAAGCTTTAATTTTGCCTGAAATACCAGTTGGCATTCATAACAGTATAAATGATTGTGAGCATACTTTTTTCTGAGGTGGTGAAAAATTCTTTTTTTCTTTTCTAGAAAATATCTTTCCTTTTAATTACAGTTTATCTCACTGTCGTCGTGTATATTTTTAAATGTATGTAAAGTGATCACACTTTGGCTTTGGAAATCCAAAGACTTGTTTTTGTTTTCCTTTTTTTCTTGTTCTTCACAGTGGCTTGATCACTAATCTTAATAAAATCCCTTGAAACTCAAAGCAGCAAAGTACAGAAACAGTCTTTTTTTTTTTTTTTTTCTTTTACTTGAATCAGGCAAAATATTTAGCAACCAGTTGAGTATTTTGCATTCTCTGGGTCTGTGCCTCCCATCTGTGTTAAGGAAATGAGAATGTTTATACCTTCCTTTCTTCCCTCACAGATGTTGCAAGATTTAATCAGTCTGAAGGGAGATGGGGTTTTAATTGCATTGCAGAGAATTGAATGGCCATGATACATGAGAAGAGATGCAGACTGACCAGCAGCAAGACTTACAAAAAATAGGTGAAGTTGAGGGATCCAAGTACAACTCTCAAAGATTAATAAACTTAAAAATAAGTTGTTATTTGCAAGTTTCCATTTTAACAGCAACTTTTTTCATCCGGTGAAGAGTTTTCCTTTTCTGTTGGGTATTTGTTTTGAAACTTGTTTAAGAAAAAAATGAAGTAAGTAAATCTCAGAATTTCCTTGACAATTTTTTTTGTCTGAAAAATTCTATATTTAAGGAATATCATTAGTGTAAACATCCACAAGCAAGGGAGATATAAAGATGAGATATGCATAAAATACAGTTATTTTCACCATGAAAAGTTCCCGATGTTCAGCTAGATCATCTTTCACTTGTTTCTCAGGAATTCTAAGAAGTTAAAATATGAGACATTAAAGGAAAACAAAACAAAACAAAAGGAAACAACAAAAAAAGCTCTTTCTGCTACCAACTCCACATTGTACAATCCAACAAACTAACAACAAATGGAGGTAAGAAGCTGTAAGAATCACTGGGGACTGATTTGGAAGTGCTTCATGATATTATTTAAATGTTAAATGTTCTGTACATATGTGTACATAACACTGATACCTTAGGGAACTCAGCTGTTGGAATAATTCTTAATCTATTTTGGATACTCACGGAAACATTCTTCAGCCCTCCTGCTTCCATCTTGCAAGACCTTGCCAAGAGAGGGCATGGGTGTCCTTGCAGATGTGACATCCCAGACTTGACCTTTCAGAAGAACAATAGAATGAAATGTTTGGAACAGATGACAGGAAATATTAAGTTTCTTCTCTACAATGCAATTAAAATCTCATTTTTCTTCAGATTGAAAGCACCCTTGTTTATGATGTATATGTTGATCTTGTTCACGATGCATAAAATAAAACTGAACTCCTGATGAAGATTATTTGTGACCTTTTAATTCAAATATTAATGAAACATGTTTAGTAGAAGTCGGGAAATAGGAAAATAGGTTGCCATGAGTCTTTATAGATGATGAAGTCGACAGTAAAAAATTATATAGTTCTTGCTTCAGAAACTGTCGGATATATAACTGCACAGTGGTCTTAATAGTTTGTTCTTTAGGGAACTACGAAACTCTGTGTAATGTTATCAGATTTTAGATAAGAAAATTGCATTGTCTTTCCATTAACAAGATGTTGTGCTATGTAGGAGAACTGGTGAAATGTCCTGCATGTGTCTTTATTGCAAGATCAGCCCTCTGTTAAATACTAACCTTCTTTTTTAAGCTAAGCAGAGAGTAGACAAAAAAAAAAAAAGACATATTCTTGCATTACAAATGTAAGGATCAGCATATTAGATGATACACTTAAGACAAATCTTGTTTCATGAGTGGCAGGTAGCATACTCCACTGTTTTTATTAGCCTGGGTGTGTCAGTGCCAGACTGACCAGACAGTATTTTATACTTTCAGTGGTGCTGAGTTTTGCCAGCCTAATCAGCTCTCTCAAAGATGTTAGAAGGATTGATGCCATGAATGACACCACCCAGCAGAGAGATGAGAAAGAAGTTCCTCTGAGGAGAAACCAAGAGCAGCCTCCCTGTGCAGTGAGTGTCATATAGTTGGGTGTGTGCTAAATGGACCTTGAAGGAGCCTCCATCTCTCCCAGTACTTTGTACTTGCATTCTGTGCACACTCCAGAGCCCAGTTAGCTCTGGGCTGCATGGAAGCATAACATGAGGTACAGTCTTTCAGAAATAGACTATTTAGCTGTGGGCTCCTCTCCACAGGCTGCAGCTCTGGCCTGAGGTTGGTCCTGTGGGGGCTTTACATGGACTGCGGCCTCCTTCACTGGCCACTGCTGCACTGTGTGGTTTTCCATCGTTGCATATGGAGATCTGCTCCGTGTGGTGCCCCTGGGCTGCAGGGGGACAGGTTGCTCCACCATGGTCCTCTCCTGGGCTGCAGGGAACTGCTGCATGCCTGGAGTACCTCCTGCTCTCCTTCTGCACTGACCTTGGTGTATGCAGGGCTGTCTTTCTCTTCTCTTTCCCTAGAGGTGTTGTTGAGTCCCTCAAGGAGCAGCCCTTGTAGAGAAATATTGACAGACTGTAGTCAATCACCAGCTGTATGAAGCTTAATAAGACCAAGTGTCAAATTCTGCACCTGAGATGGGATAGTCCTGTTTATATGTACAGTCTGCAAGACAAGAGGCTGGAGAGCAGTTTTGTAGAAAGGGATTTGGAGTTTCTGGTTGCTGGCAAATTGAATCTGAGTCAGCAGTGTGCCCTGGCAGTCCAAAGGACCAACCATACCCTGGTGAGCATCTAAGTGAGTTCTAGGATGATGGTGAGAGGCTTGAAGGCCAAAAGATATGAGGAACAGATGAGGTCAGATGGTTCGTTCAGCCATGAGAAGAGGAGACTATGGGGAGGCCATATGGGGAACCTATAGGTTCCTCAAGAGCAGAGAAGAGGGATGTGCTTTGTGAAGCATGAAAAAATGAGATGGAATATGAAAACTGAAAAACACTTGATACCAGCTAGTATATAGAAGCAGCAAATAATTTTTTGCTATGATTTCTAATTTAAAGCACAAATTTAATATATTCAGATTATTATTTTTTTTTACATTAGAATGGAGCTCTGTCAGAAGACACCTCTTTATTTTACCTAAATATAGATGAATGGACGGTGAGGTGGGTTGTGAACTGGCTGACTGGCAGAGCTCAGAGGGTTGTGATCGGCAGTGCAGAGTCCAGTTGGAAGCCTGTGTTTAGTGGTTGCTGCAGATCCTGGGTCCAGATCAATTGTTCTCGAGCAGGGAAGCAGTCCTGCGGTACTGCAGCCATTCCTCAACAAGTGGTGCTCCTCAGGGGTCAGTGTTGAGTCCAGTCTTGTTCACCATCTTCATCAATGACCTTGATGAGGGGATAGTCGACCCTCAGCAAGTTTGCTGATGATACAAAGCTGGGAGGAATGGATGACATGCAGGAAGGCCCTGCTGCCATTCAGTGAGACCTGGACAGACTGAAGAGTTGGGCAGACAGGAACCAGATGAGGCTTAACAAGAGCAAGTGTAGAGTCTTGCACCTAGGGAGGAATAACCACAAGCACCAGTACAGGCTAAGGGATGACCTGCTGGAGAGGAGATCTGCAGAGAGGGACCTGTGGGTCCTGGTGAACAATGGGTTGGCCATGAGCCAGCATTGTGCACTGGTGGACAAGAAGGACAGTGGCATTCTGGGGTGCATGAAAAAGAATGAGAGCAGAAGCTCAAGGGAGGTGATCCTCCCCCTCTACTCTGCCCTGGTCAGGCCTCACCTGGAGCACTGTGTCCAGTTCTCCTCCCCCTCTACTCTGCCCTGGTCAGGCCTCACCTGGAGCACTGTGTCCAGTTCTGAGCTCTCTGGTACAAAAAATGACCAGGATCTCCTTGAAAGAGTCCAGTGGAGGGCCAAAAAGATGATAAAGGGCCTGGAACACCTCTCATATGAGAAATGGCTAAGCAACATGGATCTGTTCAGTCTTGAGAAAATAAGACTCAGAGGGGATCTGATCCACGTCTATGAATATCTAAGGTGTGGGAGGCAAAGAGACAAGGCCAGATTCTTTTCAGCAGTGTGTCACAATAGGACAAGGAGAAATGGCCACAAACTGAAGGAAGTTCTGCACAAATGTGCATTGGAACTTCTTCACAGTGAGGGTGATGGAGCACTGAGGCTTCCCAGAGTGTTTGTGGAGACTCCTTTTTTGGAGACACTCAAGACCTGCCTGGATGCCTACATTTGCAACCTGGTCTAAGGAACCTGTTTTGTCAGGGGGGTTGGACNACCTGTGGGTCCTGGTGAACAATGGGTTGGCCATGAGCCAGCATTGTGCACTGGTGGACAAGAAGGACAGTGGCATTCTGGGGTGCATGAAAAAGAATGAGAGCAGAAGCTCAAGGGAGGTGATCCTCCCCCTCTACTCTGCCCTGGTCAGGCCTCACCTGGAGCACTGTGTCCAGTTCTCCTCCCCCTCTACTCTGCCCTGGTCAGGCCTCACCTGGAGCACTGTGTCCAGTTCTGAGCTCTCTGGTACAAAAAATGACCAGGATCTCCTTGAAAGAGTCCAGTGGAGGGCCAAAAAGATGATAAAGGGCCTGGAACACCTCTCATATGAGAAATGGCTAAGCAACATGGATCTGTTCAGTCTTGAGAAAATAAGACTCAGAGGGGATCTGATCCACGTCTATGAATATCTAAGGTGTGGGAGGCAAAGAGACAAGGCCAGATTCTTTTCAGCAGTGTGTCACAATAGGACAAGGAGAAATGGCCACAAACTGAAGGAAGTTCTGCACAAATGTGCATTGGAACTTCTTCACAGTGAGGGTGATGGAGCACTGAGGCTTCCCAGAGTGTTTGTGGAGACTCCTTTTTTGGAGACACTCAAGACCTGCCTGGATGCCTACATTTGCAACCTGGTCTAAGGAACCTGTTTTGTCAGGGGGGTTGGACTAGATAATCTCTAGAGGTCGCTTCCAACCCCTACAATTCTGTGAGCCTGTGATCTTGAAGAGATCTACCAAAGAATTTCTACCAAGTCAAAGATAGGATTTCATGAGGAAAATCCAATGGAATTCTTGAACTGCTGTTAATGATTGAGAATCCAAGGCTCTAAGGAGAATAATAATTCAGATTTTGACTTTTTAGTCTTTAGGTCTAGCATCTTAGAGAACCCCTTACCAAGTCTGGGATCTTAGGCTTTCAAGGCCTCTTGGCATGAAAATGTTGAAAAGGATATTTGTGACAATTTCACGTGGCTAGAAACAGCAGATGACCTGATAAGAATGTTAATACCACTCTAGCATTTCCTGGAGATTGATGGTGTGTGATCATGGGCAGCTCCACTGGGCAGATTTTCCTTTGGCCAAAAATTCTAAAATGTTCCAACTTTTAATCCAACTTTTTCCCTAGTCTCTGGATCCCCTCAAGAATGTGATTTTTGTTTTGCTGTTGCACATCCTAGTGTATTTACTTTACTTAATAAGAGTAGATGGTTAATAAGGAAAATGCTTCCATTTTTTCTTCAGAAATTCTGTTCATGGAAAATTTAGTAAATTTGGTTTCTGCATGATTTGATTCCAAACCAAATATAGAAATATCATTATGTAGGGTTTATTACACAAAATAGAGCATCTGAATTTTTGCCAGTTGCTGCGCCAACTATTCCCATCTGCCTTGAAGCAGGCATGCAGCAGAAGTAGATTCTAAGGACAAAAGATTGTGGCTGGTATTCAGGTGAATCAATTAATACAGAAAATTAAAAATTAAAAGAAAAAAAAATTAGAAAAGACTTTCAAAACAGACTTTGAGACAGATTCTTTCTATATTCTTTTTATTGCAAATGTTTTTAAGAGATCCTTGATTGAAAGCTATCTCTGGAACAATAGTAAAAAAGCAAGACAGCCATCTGGTCTTTCCAGGGCTCCAGCAGTTAGACTTTGTTAACGCTGATCTATGTGGCTTTTTTATTTAACTTTGTGATGTTGATGGAAAGTGCTTACACATGCATATCAAGCCATTTTGTATAAATCTGTACTAATACCCTTAAAATCACACAGCACTCAGAATCCAGGATTAAGGCTTTAAACCAGATGAAATATATATTGAGATTCTCAACAAGTATTCTTTCTTTTTATAATGCAAATGTGTTAATACTCTGACCTCAAAACTAAAAAACAAAGCCCAGATAGCTATCGAGAATCTAGCTGTTCCTCTAGCACAGGCACTGTGAAAAACAGGACTCTCCCCTCTCTAAATAGCAACAAAGAGAGTTATCAAAGACCTATATCTCAGTATTTTTTTGTCTGTTCTAATAACAATTTGAGGTTAAAATTCTGCAATTTCTAAGCTATTTTCTGGGCTTTTTGTTTGTTTGTTTTCTTTTTGTTTGTTTGTTTGTTTGTTTTAAAAAGTAATCCTGTAATTCCATTATGTACAGTATTTTTGAAATCTTACAGTTTTCTGACCTGCAGTTTATAATAAATAATAATTACATAATGAATAGTATCTTCTATTTTTTTTTCTAATTTTTTAAGTATGCGTTTCAACATCTTTTACAAATACTTCTGCTTTATTTCATTAAGGTAATACTCCAAATGAAGAAACATATGGCATACTTAAAATTATTACTAGATTGCTACTACTAGTTCTAAATTTAGCCCAATAAAGCACAGATAACAATATATTACACATTCCAGGTACTTAGAAGCAACTGGTCTTCAAATGAAGAACAATATAAATTATGTTAAACTATCTTTCATATTCTCTGCGGTTTTCAATACCATGATTCCTAGGTTTCCTAAGAAAAACTAAAATAAATAAAATAATCTACGTAACATAGCATAAAATATAGTGCCTAGTGCTATATATATGTCCCCTTTAATTGCATAAATTGAATATTGTATACTGGATGTAAGGAGAAACCTTGTAAATATGAGAACAGTTAACAGTGGAATGTGCTTCCCGTAGAGACTGTGCTGTCTCCAGATTTAATAGGGTAAAGACTTGAGCACCCTGGTCTAATCGCATAGCTGAAACTAGTTTGACATTGGACGAAAGATTGCCTGAAGTACCTTCCAGCTAGAATTATACTATGATTCTATGATTGTTTTTAACTGATATATATAAATCTTCATCAACAGTCAGACCAACTGTTCAGTTCGTCCAGTATCCTGTTTCTGACAAGTATTAGCAGTGTCTGCCTACATGGAAGCATAAGATTATAGGAAGTTGTGACACCTTCTACTACTCTAAACCATTTCCCCATTATTCTGCAATATCAAAGGATTCAGGAAGGCTTCTAATTAAAGACAGGACAGAATATGAGAGCAGAGTTATACTGCATTTGCCTAGTTTCTTAATCTTTCCCTTTGCATCCACCACAACTCATAAACTAAGAGGTACTGGACTAAACAGACATTCAGTCTGACCTCATATGGACATTCACACAAAGAGAATCTGGTTTTGTAGGAAGAAATAAACTTCTTTATTTAGAATCCTCAGTGTCATCAAAGCAGTCAAACGTTAATTAAGGCAATACTTGAAAATCATTCATTCATCTCCTATATGGAAAAAATGTGATTTCTTTTGAAAAAACAGATTCAATGTTTTGAGTTGGCTAACTCAAGTGAGAAAAAAAAAAAAGAAAAAAGGAAATAATAAATTAATACTGATAAATTTGATAGCCAGGCCTTGCCATTCAGCTGGATGCACATCTATAAAGATCTGGCCAATTTTTTCTTGTAGTCATTCCAGGAAAGGGAAAAAATAACGTTACCAAAATTTAACATGCTGTATAATTTTGTGAATAACCCTTCAAGCTGCCAGTCTTGTTGCCAAAACCACTGTGCAACAGTATTAAGCAACAGGAGCATGGACTCATTTCAAGCCCAGGTGCTGGGCAATTTGAAATTTATGAGCTCCTTGTTGGGAAACAATCATTCCCTCAGAGAGTCTTTGTGGCTTCATCAGTCCATGAACTATGCTCATGGTAAAAGTGTGTGCAAATTTCCAAGAGGAGAGAACAATTCTACCTCCTCATTTCTTTACAGGATACTGTCCATGTAAGTAATAGAACACTATAAAAATAAGCTGACTTGGAGATCTCAGCATTTACGGAATGAATATCACAGAATCGTAGAATATCCTGAGTTGGAAGGAACCCACAAGTATTATCAAGTCCAACTCCTGGGTCCATAAAAGCCTATCCAAAATTCTAGCCATGTTTGAGAGTGTTGTCTAAACACTTCTTGAATTCTGGCAGATTTTGTTCTGAGACCACTGCTCTATGGAGCCTGTTCCAATGCGCAATCACCCCTCAGTGAAGAACCTCTTCCTACTGTCTAACTTGACCATCCCCTGGCACAGATCCATGCCATTCCTTTAGGTCCTATTGCTGTCACTAGAGAACAGAGGTCATTTACCCTTCTAATCCCTTTGAGAGGAAGCTGTAGGCAGCCATGAGGCCTTCCCTTAATCTCCTGTTCTCTGGGCTGAGCAAATCAACCCCTTCTCTCACCCAGTGGCAGTTCTTGGCCTGGTGCATTCCAGGGTACACTTGGCCCTTTGTGCTGCCAGAGCACACTTCTGACTCAGACTCAATGTGCAAGAAAGAATACCCAGATTCCTTTCCATGTTGCTACTCAGCCTCTTGTCTTCCAGTCTGCACAAATACATAGGGTTGCTCTTTCCCAGGTGCAGAATCCAGCACTTGCCCTTGTTAAAGTTCATGTGGTTGGTAATTGCCCACCCAGTTCTCTAGTCTGTCAGGATTTCTCTCCAAGGGCTCTGCTCTCAAGGGAGTCAGCAGGTCCTCACAGCTTAGTACTATTTGCAAAATTACATAGTCCATGAAAACAGATCATTTGCAAAAACACTGAAGGGAAATGCTCCAATATAGAGCCCTTCCTAAAATGGAATTTTTAAGGAAAGGTAGACAGCAGATAGCCTCTGGTTCAAGCATTGTTCATATACTAATATGAAGTGACAGAATAAAAAAAATAACACCTTCAATTTCAGAAAGAGAGAGCTAACAAATAGTAAAAAATCTTAGGAAATCATGCAAATATGGTTTTCCAATATACAAATATATATATATATAGTGAGATTTTTTAATAGGTCTTATGAATCAGTTTCAAAATAACTAAATACAAGTAGGTAGTAGCATTCTTCAAAAAGTAAAGATAAATTTTCAGTATTTAGTGTTATGTTCATGCAGAATGAGATTTGTTTCATGTACATTCAGTTATCTAAGTGTTGTCCAGTTATTTGGATCTCTTCATATTGATTTTTTTTTTTTTTTTTAAATAGTTGCTCAGGATGAAATGAAACCTTCAGGGATGCCTGTTTCTATCTCTTGAGTATGAAGTAGAGCTAAAATGATGAGCTAACACTCAGACACTTTATCGGATATTTCAGAGGTATTTTGTTGGCAATTGGTTGACTTAGTTTCACAATCCTGTTGCTTGGAAATTTCTATAAACCAGAGGGGTAATGAGTACAATATCTTGAAGCAGAAACAACGTGTGTCTGTAGAGTTACAAATATTTTAAGGCATATCGTTAGTAAATTAAAAAATTTCTCTAACTTTTAGATATACACATTAGGTGAGATAAATCCATTCATATTACTTCATTTCAATGAAGCTGAAAAATGTTGCACTTATTTGCTTCAGAATTGTAATTCAATTATCTATTCAAAACGTATTCTCTACTGTTATGTGAAAATTACCATGTAGCAGGTAATGAGAATGCTTGAACAATTTCAGACAGCTTATCTGTGCCAGAACCAGATTCTGATCTGTGAGTTGCTCTTGCACTGTGCAGTCAGAGTGATGTAACAGCTAATCATTCCACAAGGCACAGCTCGTGCTGTGCTTAGAGTATTGTCCAGAAAGGGGATTTCCGTATCCTGCAACCTGTACATAAAGAAGGTATAAATAAAGCAGAATGAATTAGTATGTAGTAGTCTAAACATAGAAAATAAGTGCTTTTATAAAAGGAGAATAATATTTTTACTAGACCAATTGATAAAACTGGTAGAAAATGGGCGGGCTTTTGTCATGTAAGCACTCTGCATGAGTTCTCTGTTTCTCCAACTATATTAGAAAATCTATAAAACACTGAATGTATTTTATAATGGAAATTGTAATGAAAATGTAACTACACATCTCTACTATCACTGTTATTTAATGATTTTTAACATATGTACAATATACATTCATTACTCTATCTTTACTAGCCTAGCTTCAGAGAAAGAAAGCAGTATTAATGCTGTGAAACCTTACATCTACAATCAGGAGAAATAGTATCTTATGACTTGAAGACATTAATTCTTTGTATATAACAGCGCATACCCAGCTCAAGGAAAGAGTGCTGTGACATTAATATCATTTCTCAAATCAGATATCAGGCAAAGATTAAGCATAGATTAATGAAAACCTCAACCTATTACTTGTTTCTAATTCATGAAGGGAAAAACAAGCAAACAAAAGGACTTGATAACAAAGTATCTGACGATTTTCTCTGGACAACCCTTGGGCATGAATCATGAGGTGTTGATAGCAGAAGAGCTGCAGGGCTCCTCTGTGAAGCAAGACTGAAGCTATCTGGTGCTGCAGACAGCCAGTTCTATCTGCCTCAGGTTTTGTAGGTGTGAATATGAAGTAATTTTATTGTTCTCTTTACATCTGTGGCAGTTTCCATGGAAATAATTAGGAGGCATTATTTTTGGATCAACCTATGTTTTTGGTACAACTACTGACTTTTCTAAGATGATGTTTATATTTTTTAACAGCTTATGTAAATCCTTTTCTGAAGTTGTTTAAACACACACGTACTTTTTAAAGTTTCACACATTTATTTATTTAGTTACTACAGGAAAATGTTTCTTTTTTAGCTGTCAGAGTTTGGTCATATTTCACCATCAGTGAGCTACACCAGCAAACCTTGAAAGAGTGACCGTGTGTGAGTTGTGCTGTTGTGGCATAGTTGCTCGGAAAGATTTTATCTTCCTCATTGCAATAGTTCAGTTCCTCTGAACCTGTGTTTTACTTTATAAAGTCTTAGACTGAAAGAATAAATACTGCTAAAAAAATACTATTTTTGGTATCAAAGAATGGACTGGTAATTGGACCAATTTAATCAGTCATAATTACTATGTGGCAGATCTAGTACTAAAAAAAGTTACAGGAAAGGAAAATCCTAATTTTTAGTACATGTTTTTCAAGGCATTTTCCACGTTTGCAGTCTGAAAGCATTTCCTGTTGTTATGTCCTGCACAGTATACTATGTAGGCAAAGATTTCCATGCCCCTGAAAGAAGATTTACTATAATACACACTGAGAAACTACACCTACATATATAAATACATTAATGCATAATCTCAGGAAAAATAGATCAAACACAAATATTCATGTAGAGGCAGAAGGCACAGAAGGAAATTGTAAGGGATTGCCATGAATGTGTCTTGAAGCATTCCAAATATAAATGTAAACTGTTAATCATAATAAAAAGAAGACATAAAAAGCAAGTTGTTAGGGAGAACTAACAAAAGACTAAATACTTTCAGGATGAATGTTCCGTCCAGGCAGTACAGTGGAAACTATGTAACTGTGAACATAATATAACAAAAAGAATCTTTCAGTATAAAAGTTAAGATCTAATCTTGGAAACATAAAAGTGGAAGAATAATAGTTTAAGCTTTTGAAAATAAAAATAAAAAACATCCTTTCAATCTTGATTGAAAAAAAGAAAATATGTTCTCAGTGCTTCCAGAGTAGTAACTCTGTGTTTCGTGATTATGTTCTCTGTGGGTTTTCATCATCTCCAAAATCAAACAAAAGCATTTCAGTTTTGGCTTGTAAAGATGAAGGCATATAAAGTTAGTGGGCATAATTTTCTCCTTCTGTAAAATATAAGCTATGATACTTTTTTACTTCAAAGGTGGTTTTGTGGCACTTGAATCATCATCATTTTTAATGACACCTGTAATACCTGTAAATTTCTGTTCTGTTCTCAAGATATTGAGTGAACATTATTATGTAATTGAGTCATCCTTTCGCATAACATGTCATTTTATCATTTCATTTATCTTTGGCTTTTTTATTGAAATTATCAGTGTCGTTAAGATATTCTTTCATTACCGTGACAGATTTAAGTGCTGTCTGTATGATTGACTGGATATTTAGAAAAACAAAAATTACTAAAATATTAAGAACAAATGCATAAAAATTGGGGGCAGTCAGAGCTATGTGCAGATGATGAATGAAGCATTTCAGATGGAATTAGAGGCTACAGTATTAATATTTCTTTTAGGAAATATCAAGAGTTATTTAGTATGCCCTTGTTACAAATAAATGCGATCTCTGTGTTCTTGACCCTCTCTTCACTTATAAACTTCTGTGGAGAGCTTTGTGTCATCACTCTTCATACTTATTACCCAGATAGGTCCAAAGCCACAGACAATTATAATCTTATCAATCAATCCTCCTAGAAGAGCTTAGCTCTTAAGTCTTATAAATTTACTAGTGCAGGAGTCAGACTTGGTTACATTTGGATGCCACAGATTTCGCTTGAACCAATGTCTGCAATCTATATGTGGATCTTTTCTTGTCCTTACTGTTTCTGTTGATGATTTCCTAGAAATAGTTGCATAGAGCTGGTATCAAAACTAATAGAATTGACAGTCGGTGACCTCTTTGTAAGACCTTGGATTTAAAAGATGCAAATTTTTATGAATCCCATCTTTGCTTTCAGAGATTGTTATTAAAATTATCAATGTCAATCTGTTTATTTTTGATATCACATGAAGTTATGAAAGAGCAAGAGGAAGCAAGGAGGGGGAATACATATTTCTGTATAACCATAATGTCCTTATCATGACATAATTTATTTTCAAGCATCTAAAAAATTTCATTTCACTATGAAACTGCTTATGCAGTAGAAAAAAATTGTGTGTTTTTGCATGTTCATGCATGCATGTAACTGAGTAGGACACATTCTTGGTGCTTTGGAACGTATTGCTTTGAAATGATGTCATTTAGATTTGTGTAAGAAGGTAATTTCATGTTAAAGTAAATAAAGTGGACTGACAGGCAGTTTCTCCTCAGAAGTTAAGATTCCTAGATCATTTTTCCAGAGGTTTGAAGGCATTATAAAACACTGCAGTAATGGAACTCACAGTGAATATTGTTCATCACTCTTTCAAAATATATTGCCAGTTGTTTCACAATACACTTTGAGAATTATAAGCAAATAGTAAGTTTCCTACTAGGAAAAAATCTGTTCCTTCTCTGTACTGTGTTTGTTTGTGTAGAAAGTCCTGACAGAGAAATGGGAAGTTGTATAAGTGAAGGCTGCATTTCCTACAACTTCATTGATTAACCTACTGAAGGATCCCAGAGAATTCTTGCATAATCAGTGATTTTACTAATGGCAACTCACACAAAGGACGCAGAATATTTCAATTTCTTAATGTTTAGGGCTTAATGATACGGACAGAAAACAAAAATATCATTGTTGGATACGTTTATTTTCAGTCAATGGTGGAACAAAATTAAGACTTCTAAACAATGTACCAGAGAATTATCTTCACAGGCAAAAACCCATTTGTCCAAGACAGACTTGCCACTAGCTCTAAGTTTAGATATATGTTTTACCATGTTTTCATGTGAAAAGCTCTTCTGATGGAATCATGCTGAGATTGATATATATTGCAGAGGAAAAAGAACAGCAAGTCCTGTCAGACTGCTTATCCCAATCAATTGCTGTGCAACTTTGAGGCAAATCATAGAAGATGGAACACTATGTATGCCACCAGCCTGCTTGAGGTCATTTAGGGTATATCTTTACCTTTTCACCATATTCAGATTCCAGAACTTCAGTACATTCATAGCATAGGAAACAGAGCACTATTTGAGTAAAAGCAAACTAGATGTGATTCACTGACAAAACAGTAGCACTTGCTGAGTGAAGAAACACCTTGCCTGAAGCTATTGGATTACATATATCTGTGAGAAATACATGTTTACCTTTAGTTCACTGGCTACAGAGGTCTTACCTGGTACTCATGACAGTCATAAATTTCCAAATAGTACAGAAAAATTATAATGCTTCTTACTTTAAGACACCAAGATGTTTGTAAGTGCTCCTTCTCATGCTACAACTGAAGATTGAAGATTGTAACATGAATATTATGGATTTCCTCAATGCAAAGGACTGACATACAAATATTACCAGTGCATAATCCTCTGCACTGCTTCCACGACACCTTCTATGCACCACTCAGCTTACTTCTGACTGTCTTTAAGGGCTCAGGGAAGCTAGAATCATAACAGATCTATGCAAGAACAACAACAAAAAAAAGACTGCAAATGGACTAAAAACTTTTTCAAGTAGAACAAGAAAAAGTAGGAAGTTCATCTAAACATTTAGACTACTGTTAATATTCTAGGTTCTTAATATACTCAAACTAACTTTTAACTAATTTGGAAGGTGTAATAAGTAAACACAAGAGTACAGAATCAGTGTATTTTTCTTTCCAGAGTTAGGCTGGTAATTTCTGACAAACTTCCAGTTTACTATATTATGCTCTACATGGTATTTACTTGGTTAGGTTTTCAGTCAAACTTTTCATTCAATGTTTTGTTTGAATTTACTGATAATTTACTGATTTTATGGGGAAAGATTAACATAGAGGCTAATTAAGAGGTCCTGACACTTGAGTAGTAATTGTTAATTTTCATTATATCATTTTCATCATTTCAAATACTGACTACTGTTTGATACATCCCCAGCATACACACACACAAAATGCGCTTATATCAACATTTACATTTCCAAATAAATTTTATCTAATACACTTTATGAAGAAAATAGAAATATTATTTATATAATACACAGTATACTGCAATACACTAATAAAGTGTCATGATACCATATACTATGCATAATATATGACATAAATTACTGTATAATATATATATAATTGTATGTAACAATTACACATAGTATATAATGTATAATTATATATATATATTGCTCATATTACACATAATAAACATAGTTGTTATTTTCATCTGGATTTGTTTTACAGGAGAAGATATTTCCAAACTTCTTTTATATTTTATACTTTCATTTGACTAGCTAGACCTTTCTTTCAGTCATGCTTCTCAGACTGTAAATCAGTCTGGGGTCTTTTTATTTGCTGTGCATGCATATGATGATTACTGTACATTTTTCTGGATCTGAAGTAATATATTGTGTGTGAAGACAATCCATATATATAACCTTGTACAGAAGCTGAAGTATTGACTCAAGTATATAATTATCACTGCTGCCCTCTAGGATGATTATTGAGCCAAAGGGCTTGCTTAGAGCTCTATCTTTAGAGGGCAAAATGTCAAGAAATACTTGCCTACATTATAGATTTTTTCTACAGACACACTTACACGTGTAAGAATATATTTAACTGGTTTAAAACACAATCTGTACCTGTCACACTCCAATATAAAGGAGGGAGGCGAGTCATGGTGGTTATCCTGCTGACTATACCAATAAAAAATGTCACACTCCAATATAAAGGAGGGAGACGAAGTTCTCAGATTATGTGTATACCCGGTGTGAGATTAAGAAGCAACGGTTCAAATGTTGGTCCGACCAGTTTATTACCAATGTTAACCAGGGAGATGGGGAAAAGGAAGTCAGACACTGTTACCAATAAGGGTGATGGGGAAGGGAAGGCGTGCGATAGAAAAGAAGCAAGGATTTGTACAACGCGGGGAAAGTCACCAACCAGGATCCTAGGGGCGGTCCGGTTGCAAGCNGGATTTCGCAACCCTTGTCCAGGACTTGCTTGGACACGTTCAGACATGTTCATCAGCAAACTTTGAGGCAATGGTATAAAATAGTAGTCTCTTACAGTACCTTTATATCTTACCCTGGTAACTGGACTGAACACAGCAACAGTGGTAATTCCATTTCACTCAAGAAGACTTCACTGGGAGACTGAATCTACACTGATAATATAAAGTCAAAAGAAATAGCCTTTGTACTGTGAAAGATGGACTTAAGTACTCTTCCATCTATATAAAATAAATAAAATACAATATTCTATGGTAAAAAGCTAACACCTGATATAAATAACAAAACATTTAAGGAAGTTGAAAAATGCACTGAGATCTGAATTTTTCATGTGTCATCCTTCTTAGCTGTGCCTATAGTGAGCAGCGTATCGTCATTGCTCTGCATTGATATGTTGAGGTCCATGACAGTTTCTTTTCACAAAAATCGAGGAACAAGTGATTTATGCCCAATGGAGGTCCATGTCTCATCAAAAACTGCTGTACATACAGCTCCATTCAATGAGTACTTAAAAAAAGTAAGGTTTAGGTGTCCGCATGCAGCAGGAAGGTAGTATACACAGAACCTGCTCTACTATTAACCAGACTCAGGTAAATTGTTGCAGTAGAGACTTATGTTACAAGCTCAACAACAGAGACATTACAATACTATGTAACTGTAGTAGATTTCCTTCTAATCAATGTAAGTAAATAAATGATTTTCAAATATCAATTTTAAATGAGATCAACTGAATCTTGTCCTAAAAATTCTCATGTATTCTCTCTAACAGTAACTGGAATTAAATCCCACTCTCAAATCATTATTAAAAACCTGTATGAGTACAGAGAGGATATCAGTATCATCGCTGGAGTTATTTGAAGAAAAATAAGGGCTGGAACAACGCAGTTACTTGCCATGGCATAAATAAATAAATAAATAAATAATAATAGCTACAACCAGAGTCATCATAATTGCAAACTGTACCAAAGCACTCTGCAAATAACCCCAAAAGAAATAAAAGGTATATCTCTTTGTTACCTTTAAAATAAAGGTAAAATAAAGGTAAATCATTATTAATTATGTTACAACCTCCGCATTTTCTACTGTTATATATCACTTTCTGTATTGTGTTTATGTGGAAAGGTTTTGGTGGCAAAGGGGACTTTAGATGTGGCCTTTGTGAGCAGTGTCCAGCAGCTACTCCATGTCAGATGGGAGTCAGTTGCTGCTGCTCCAAAAGGGACCTGTCGCTGCACTAAACTGTGCTGATAAGCAATGTTGCTTTTGCCTCTGGGAGAGCAGATTCAAAAAAAGACTAAAATTTGCTTCACAATACTAGGGAGGATGAGCAAATCTAGAGAGAAACAACTCTGTATACACCAAGATCAGTGTACAAGAAGGGCAGGAGATGCTCCAGGCATGCAATAGAAACCCTCTGCAGACCGGGAGAGGCCTATGAATGAGCCAGGTGTTTCATTGCAACCTATGGGCACTAAAAGGAGCAGATAACCACATTCAGTCATGGGCGAGCCTGTGGTGCAGTAGAGGATGAGGGCTGAAGGAGGCACAGCTATGGATGTCCCACAGGAGCAGCCCCAGCCCGGAGCTGCAGCTCGTGGGGAGGAGCCCTCAGTAGTGCAGGAGGGCTTGGGGAGGCCCATAAGGACCTCTACTAGAGTGGTCTGCTCATGAAGGATGGGTGCTGCGGCACAGAGCCTTGTTGGAGCAGTGTTTGGAGAGCTGCAGCCTGTGGGAAGCTCATGCAGGATCATTTCAGAAGGGCAGCTTCCTACGGAAGGGACCCCATGGAGGAGCGGGGCGGAGAGTGACCATGAAGGAACGGAAGAGATAAAGCATTAATGGGCTGACCATAACCACAACCCCATTCTCCCCATAGCTTTGTGGCAGGATGTAGAAGAGGGTGAATAGGGGTAAAGGTGTATTTAACTTGATTTTAGTTCTCACTGTCTTAGTCTGTTTTTTATTTACCCTGAGTAAATCTAAAATCATTCTGAAGGAAAGCATGATTATGATTTAATGCTTGATCTTTTTCCCAGATAGTACAATAGAAATGTGCGTTCACATTAGTTTGTACCCATCAGGGCCTCTATCTCAAAAGAGTTAAGAAATAGTCCATAATTTTCCTTACTCGGGTTTGGAGAAGTTTAGTATTGAAGTCCATATTGACATCTACTTTCAGCCCAGGAGAGACTTTTGCCAATCTTTTACAAATCAAATAAGTATCTCCTATACATACTTATTCCAACTTGCACTATTACTTTGGCAAAATTTATATTGTTTACTTTTGGTGAGTGCTCACAGTCTCAAATGCTACTAATGAGAACAGTTTCAAAGATTAATCATTCCACTGTTTGTGACCATTAGTTCTCAATTACTGAACCTTTAGTTTGTATCCTGGAGGGTATAACCCTACAAAAATCTAGGAACAGCCTGAGTAAATCGACACAGGTTGCAAATTACACAACCAGTGATAGGAAGAAAACATAATTAAGCAATGTCATATCAGCAATGACTGTATGTTTGTCTAGAGTTAGAAATGGAATGGAGAATAAAGGAGAAGGAGACTGGGGCAAGGAGAAAAGGAAAGACAAGGAAAAAAGGAAAGGTAAAGAAAAGGAAAAGAGAAAGGAAAAGGAATTAATTTGTTTGAAGTGTTCTATATTACTTTAAAAGTATTGAAAGAGGACAAAAGTGTATAATAGTATACCTTTGGGGACAGAGAAGGCAACTTTCCTTCATAGCACTATGGCAAAGTTAATGTGCTGGTGGCAGTTGCATGATTTGTAGTGCTTTGTGTTAAGTCACTTTACTACACGTCAGAAAGTGGTAGGCAAGCAGTCTTGTTCTTTATTTAACAAGAAAGATCCTTTCAATTATCCTAAAGTAATCATATCTAGCCTAGTTTAGTCAAAATTCTCAAATTCCAGTGACTTTATTTTGTACATAAGGACTGAAATATATTTCATGTGATGCATTTTCTAGGCAGCTAAGCTAAATTCATCCCACACATTTTAACTACCTAACTTCTGAATGTACCTCCAAATTATTCTCTTGAGGTACTTCTCTCTCAGCATTTCATAGACAGAAAATTTAGAGAAGAGTCTCAGATTAGAAGCACGGTGTTCAGAAAGAAGATGAAGGAACTGGAACTCTTTACACAAAATAGGAACTCTACACAAAATACGAAGCATGAGATCATAAAGTGAGAAAGGCTCCAGTTTTTCTTTTGTTTCTTTTGCACTATGACATTAGGAGAAATGAAAGACAATGCAGAAAGTACTTTCCTAAAGGTTCTTGAAGCCTATCAAAGAAAAAGTTAATCCAATCATTAAGGGAAAATTTGAATACTGTATTTTTCCCTTGTGTATGGTAATGATTTTTACACTTATAAATAAAATGAAAAGTTCAATGCAGAAAAGTCCCTTATTTCCAAAATCTTTATAGAGATTTTTATTATGTATAGTTACCCTGTGTGCTTGGATGAGTGCTTTAAAGTCTCCCTCAGTGGGCATTGATACAACAGACCACAGTAGAAATAAAAAAAATTATGGATTATTATGCCAATGGGCTGTGCATGAGAAGTTTCCTTAGTAATATTGGCAAAATACACCATGACAACTGTAGAATGTGTGAATATGCATTTGATGAAGGAATCATAACAATAACATTAAAATTGCATAGAAATTAAATATTTTTATTTAATGTGTCCCATGCACTTTGACTGAAAACATGAGGTCTCGAAAAGGTCTTCTAAGATTACCTTAGAAGAAATGGAGAACAATTATCAGGTCCTTTTAGTAAGAAATTCTACAAAATTTTTCTACATTTCTGCCTCGTTAAAAAATATGGAAATAGCCTTGTTAAAGCATGCAACAAGGTACTGTTTAAACCTTCAGAAGCCATGAGACTGAGGCTGCTTTTCTTCTCCATCTTTAACTTATTTTGTTACACCTTTAAGTATTATAGGAGTCTGAAAAGACTGTGTGATCTTAATGACCATATGTGCCATAATCCTCCTTAAATACAAAAGCTGTGTAAAAATAATCCAACAAAAGCCAGGAACTAGGCTTAAGACTTCTTAGTCCATTCCTAATGCAATCCATGTGTCTGGGGATTGCATTTGATGTTCTTTGGTTCTTGGCATGTTGGCTAGTAAACACTGAGCTAATTCAGAACAAGACTTGTTATACCTCTTCTTCCTCTCATCCCCCTCATCTTTGAGGTGATGAGGACTGTGCAGGCGGTTATCATCAAGCAAATTGGTAAAGAATGAATTCAGCATATGTTACCAACACAAAATCCTTCAATACAATCAGGTCTTTAAGAACAGCTGATTTCTCAAGAGTTCACTCTCTCCAGAGATGCTTTACACAGAATTCTTAAAAATCTCAGGGTACCAAAATCTTCATACGTCTCTGGATCTTCTAAAATTGGCAGTGCTGTAGGTAAAAATCAACAAACTTAAGATGATTTTATAGCCAGAGCAAAACCATTGGAGTGATAATTCTTTATAACAACCAAAGAGTCTTCCATACGTGACAAAATCCAGAGTAATCTGATAATATCAGATTAAACTCAGTGAGATAGAGGTCAGGAAGATGAATCACTTACCTAAAAGACTGAAGTTTCTTCAAGCATGACAAAATCTTGTCACACTGGAGTGAACAGCAGAGATTTTGTCAAAGGGAAAGATTCTTGCAGAGAATGGAGGGAAACAAAAGAAGACAAAAACAAAACATAAGTAAATAGCTAAGAACATTTTCCCTTTATTCCCATAAGGTTTTGTGTGAAACAGTGAGATAGACTTATTCTTAGCTTGAAGTTGTGGATTTTTTTTTTGTTTGTTTGTTTGTTTTCTCTTTCTAAAAGGAAAGAATATTTATAGTGAGATCTAATTTTCCTCCATATTTTGCTACCTAAGATCATTTACATATCTAAAAAGTGATTGAAAAATACTTTTGTAGTTTGCTTGGTAATAATTTGTAAGCAGTCTGTGCATGATTAAACAAAATCTAAGACAGTGGAAAATCAGAGTCAAAATGTATGTTAAAAAATAAACAGAAGGTAACTTCTTAACTTTCTTACAGGAAGCCATAAAATGCTATGAGAAGTAGACACAAAATACTTTGAGAAATTCACTGCTCCATTCATGTTAGTAAAGTTTATATGGGAATAAACTGAGTCCCAAACTGATATAACAGTTGACATTTCCTGTTGATGCAACAAAAAGTCTCTATAAGGCAACCTTTGCTGAAAGTATGAGTTTGTTAACTAGAAAGCAGTACCTTGTGAATACTTGTGTGTAGTTTTTGTATTAGAAGTTGGCAGTGTCCTATGAGCTGGATAGCAGTGAAGGTTCATCCTTTTTTTATAGGGAAGCTGGTTTTTTGTTTGTTTGTTTTTTTTCCTCTTATATGGTTCTTTTAAAATGTTGTTTTTCCAGAAGCAGTAGATTAATGGAATATAACTTTTTCATTTGATAAACTAAATTATTTGTTTTCTATTAACATCTGTTTTAATAACAAAACTTGAAAATGAATCTGAACTTTTAAATTGAATTCAAGAAGAATGAAGCTGTATATAATTGATATTGCTAATCAAAATAGCATCTAGCATTTGAAGAGATTAAACATAATCCAACAACTAAAATAAAAAGTCATTCTTTCACTGGTGGCCTCCCCTCCATGTTCTTAATTATGGACCCTAAACAGGCTTTTGAAAGGCTGATCATAATCCTATATAGCACCTTTTGTAGAACGTTAAATAGGATCAAAATATGATATTAAAGAATGAAAAAGATAGAAGTAGCAATTACAGTTTAATCTCCCCAGCTACAAGGCTTATACCACATACTGCACTTACTGCCCACTACACCACTGTTCCCTGTAAAAGTAAAAACACTGCTGCAAAAATAAATACAGAATGTATGCAGTTGGCATATGGACATGGATTTGAGAGACCTAGAGCTTTCAAGTCATTCACAAAAGATCTCAGGGAGAAAATGATTCTGCATTGTTTGCAACTCTTCAAAGAGTCCTTGAAGAAAATGTAATGCAAATTTTATTCTATTTTTATGTCACATACTGTGATTATAATAAGAGAACAAATTATTGATTTTCAGTGGGGAGATTATTTAAACACTTACTTTATGCTTTCAGGCTCAGTATTAACCATAAGCTAGGAGAATACACATTTGAAAAACTAACTTGCAATGTCACTCGACTTATTGATGAGTTCAGATACTATGGTACTACCATTTAATATCAACACCCTGGTTCACACTCATAAAGGA
>VXAB01001098.1:0-35329 GCA_013399175.1 Odontophorus gujanensis
GAAAAACAGGGCAGGGAGCGAGGGCCGGTGCCGCAGGAAAGGGGGACGGGCGGCATCCGAGGAGACGGGCGGCCGCGGGCCGGGCCGGCCCCGCCACCGGCACAAAGCGATCCGCCGCGAGGCCTCGGGGTGCGCGGAGCCGGGCACGGGGCTCCCGCCGGGGCGCGGCGATCGCGGCCCCGCTTTGTCGGTGCTGAGCGGAGGCGCCGCAGGGAGCCGGGCGGCGGGAGGCTGTGCCGCGGGGAGCCAGGAACCGCTGACTTTTTGCACGTTGGTTTAACATCACAAAGAGATGCTTGGGTCCGAGATTTAACCCGAATGCCGAGGGAAATCTTAATAAATAATGTATGAAGCAGTGGGTCCTTTCTTTCTCTTTGTCAGAGGTGCAGCTTTTATTCCGGTAATTAGGTCACTGCCGGCAGAACGCTCCTTCTGCAAAAACGCGTGATGGTTCCTAGAGGATGTGTATGCGGCCAAATTATTTTATCGTATTTATTGTCGTAATGAAGAGCGAACATCCTTTCTCTTGACCTACACGTAAGACTCCTGGCTTTGGGCTGAAAGGAGCATCCTTCATTTGACAGAATGTTCGTCAAGGGATCAGCGCAGCCCATTTTGACTCACTTGATCCAGATAGTCATACACTGACAGATGCCTTTTTAAGGCGTAGCAGAAAACATACAGCTTAGCTTGAGTAGGTCTATTGTCATTATATTGCTGTACTTAAATGAAAATTACCACATGGATCAATCTCAGTTTTCAGATACTCTTCCTGCGTGTGAATTTTGATTTCTTGAAAGTGCTCCTTAGCATTGTTCCTAGTATGATTGTTTAGTCCTATTCCTATTATTTAGTTCTTTTTTTCTCTTATTGCTAATGCAGTTAGAAGATTTTCATATGGTTTATCAGAATTACAGCTCCTTGAAAATGTATATAAGCATGCACATTGAAAGTAGTTTTCTGCAGCCAGGCTCTTCTGTATGTTTAAGGTGACTCCAAGTAACTTGGTTTTGCAGCATTCTTAGTCCAGTTAAATGAAGCACTGAAAAAGGTTTGGTGATGACGAATCTTAATTTTTCCTTATGAAAATACCCTCTTAAGCCATTACTTACCTAGACCACAATCTAATTTTAGAATCGCGGTTCTTCTGCCTGTCAGCAAGGTATGGATTGTGTTAAATTTTAATACGCTAGTTGATAAATATACCAGTTGAAGTACTTGGAGGTTAAGAGGTGAATTGGTGATGTTCTTCCTGTAACATTTCAAGTGTTCATTTTAGCAGCATAAATATTAGAAGATTGAATAGGTGCATAGGTGCTTTCACCACTTACTTTTTTTCTGGGAAGATAACAGAAGCATGGTCACAATTATGATCCCTATTGTGGTGATGCTTCTTCACTTAACATCTTTAAACCATAAAAAAAAAAGAAACTATATGTATTGTTTTGTGTAAGTGAGGTATTTCCTGTGAATAGTCACACTCTTAAAAATGGCAGCTTGAACAGGAGTATTATATTTTAAATGATTCATGACTGCAGACTTCCCTCAGCATCATCCCTCCATTCCTCTAGTGAATGTTTCCCCAAACCATTGTGCAGAGTACCTCGTTACATCTTCTGATATACATGTTCTCATAGCATGGAGCATGTGTTGGAAATGCCCATATCTTTGCTCTGCAAATTCTTATGTTAGATTTCTATTCTACCTTAATTGGTAAAACATTTATGTTGATGGAATGTAATTACTTTATTCATCAGTGTAGTGTAATCTGATTTAAAACAGTGTATAATGATAACACTGTCGAAGTAAATTAGTGCCATTGAAGACCTCTGGAAGTTTCCACTGATTGTTTTTCCCAAAATTCACACAGGATCTGTGTGAACACATGATAATATGTTTCCTGAAAGACAAGTGGTCTTCTGTTCCCTGCAAGCGCTCAATTGAACCCTGAAGATTACCCTGGTAGATTACCCAATGTGATGAAAAGTTTCTGTATTTCCTTAATTTAAAATAATACTTTTTTTTCTTTTTAAATTAAAACCGTTTTGTTTTGTGTTAATGATTTGTGTTTTAAAGTAAGACAATAAAGGCTTTTTTCAGACTTCTTAATGGCTTAAACTTTCTGAATTTAATCTTTAAAAGATGATGAGAAATAAAAACTAAGCTGGATCAGGTCATTTGCAGTGAGAACATACACTATTAGCTATGAATAGCAAAAATGGTCATGCTGAAGAATGAGTGTACAGGATTGTGAATCATCCCTAGTCCAGCACAAGTTATGATTCAAATGATGTCTGGACTGCTTTGTGTTCAACATAGTATTTAAATGCAAATCATGTTTCGTATTTTGTCGTATTCTGAATGCAGCATGACTAACCAGCTAAGGAACTTCCCAACTCAGAATTCTAAAGGCAGAAGTAGGGTTGTTTTGTTTTGTTTTGTTTTTTGTCTTGAGAATGTAATGAAAGCTGAACTTGACTGTTCACAGCCTGTATGAGTATGAGTGATTTCCTGACAGGAGATGGTTTTAAACTGGAAGATTCAGACTAGATATTAGAAAGAATTTTTTTACTGTGAGAGTGGTGAGACAATGGAAGAGGTTGTCCAGAGGGGTTGTGGATGCCCCCTTCCTGGAAGCAGTCAAGGCCAGGCTGGATGGGGCTTTGAGCAACTTGATCTCGAGGGAGGTGTCCATGCCTAAAACAGGGGGCTGGAACTAGGTGATCTTAAAGGTCCCTTCCAACCCAAACCATTCTGTGATTCTCTTTGCTTGATTGATTGTAGTTTTTTGGTAAAATCCTAAATGTGAAGTCATTCCTATTTGACACACATTCAACAAGTATGACAGCCATGAAACCTCACCTGTAACAAACGAAGGCTAGTCCTGATTTCAGATTAAACCACCATGTTCATTCTTCTTGCCATGGCCTTTCGAAGAATGCAAAGAATGTGGACCACTGCTTATTTTGGCACCTTTGTCAGCCAAGCTGCATTTTGGTTGGAGGAGCAGATGATGCTTCTGCTTGCAATGATTCATAAGTACAGGCCAAGAGAATGAGCTGTGAAGAATGTCATTGCTGGAACAAAATATACAGCATTCTGTGCTTCTTGCATTTAAAGGTGCTGCAGGTCCAATGCTGTGATTGATGAAGCTCCTGTAATCTTTGAAAATGTGATGGACTGTAGAATTTGCAATGTACTTAGCCATGGTATTGAACTTGAGGAGCGTTGTCCAAAGAATATAACAGTGGATGGAAAACTCTTGTCAAATTACAAATTCATTCAGAGAAGAACAAGAACAGAAGAAAAGACCCCACAAAAAAACACTCTTTACCTTGTTCCCCGGTCAAATGAATTTAAAAAGGTCAGGTATACTGACATGCTTTGTTCCACTGTCCACAAAGATGACCTTCATGCACAAGTGGATGGAAGAACTGAGAAGAAAATCTCCTCAGTGCAGGTGAGGGAAAGTTGAGCATGGCTTCCTTTTAATGAGATTAATTCTTTCACACACTGTATTAGGATATCTGAGAGTGGCTTTTCAGCTAGCTCTTATTTCTTCTGTGTGGCAAAAAAAACGCCCAGTAATTCAGTGCACCTAACCAAGAGATTATTATTTGTTGTCACTTTTCTATTTTAATTATTACAAATGTATTAGAAGGAGTCATGTTACATAACTTGCAGATCATTGTTTGATATTGTAATACTTGCTTCTGAAGCAAGCTTTTGAACAACTAAGGAACAGTTTTCCATGATAACTGATTTCTGTTCCTTCTTGCACCTTCTCTGATGGCCTAAGCATGTGAATGAGGAATGAAAGATAACATGAACAGAAGGTGAAAGATCTGGCGTTCTAAACATGGACTGTTCTAGTTCTGCACTGAGTAATTTCTTAATTCTGGCTAACCACACCCATAGCCTTAAAGTGTTTTCAGTTTCCATGTTACATTTGTCTGTGCAGGTAACCAAAGTGAGGAAGAAAATACTGCATTAACTTCTGCTACTGACTAGAAGTTTTAAGGTTTGCTCTTCAGTGCAGGTTGAGGTCCAGGAGCCTAAACATGTTGGTCATAAACACCATTTTTATTAAGTACAAGTCTTTAGCAAAAAAGAATAATACACATTATCCAATGTCGTGCTGGAGAAAATAAGAATACAGTTTTTGTGTGTGTGAAAGAATCAAGATAATGGGCTTTCATGACCTGAGGCTGATGGAGTTTTATTCAGTGAGTACAAAAGAAGAATATTGATGCCTGTGTAGGGTAAGCGTTTTTAAAGTAGCAGGCCTGGAAGTCTTGCCCAAACAGAACTACATAAGATATCCTCTGGCCTACTGATACTTACTGTCAGAAGTCCTTAAACACTGCACCTCGAGTACTGATAAGCATGCCAGAGCTGAACAAGGATGAACAGAAAGGTGTCTGTGCATAAGCCATACTGGAAAATTACTAAACGATTTAGACAACAGAGAAATTTAATTATTGGAAGTCAACATATCAGTTTGATGTGTTTCTAGAAAGAATGGCCAAAAACCCCTCACTTTATTCTCAAGGATATTAATAAAGTTAACGAAAGTTAATAAAGTAAACTTAAGGCTGAGATTAGTAAGAGGGAGGGCTGGTTTACTGTAGAACAGCTGTGCTGGGTTTATGCTCCTGTCTGTCAGCCTTGCCATTCTTTTTTCCGGAAGTGTCATATAACAGCTGCTGAACCATTGTGGGTAATGACCCTGCATGTTAAGTTAACCGACACCTATTTTAGATTACCTTGGTAGTCAAGCAGTAATCTGCAGTGGTTTAGCAGCTGCTACGTGAGCAGCTGGGCCCTTCTCTGTTTCTTGGGTGGGAAGCTTGTGGAGATGGGAAGGGCAGACAGCTGGGGGTAGGCACTGTTACAGACATGCCATCATTAGTGCTAATCTCTTCCAAGTCTTAAGAACTCCTAGATTTGGCACTTCAAAAATCTGTTTTGAAATGCATTTAAGCTAACCTAATTGGAAATATCTCAAACATGCTTAAATCCCACTATGCTGTGGTGTTTTTCGTTGTTGTTGTTGTTGTTTTTCTTAATTCAGCGTAATATGCTGAACTGTGAAAAAAACAATTCCCCATTAATCATCTGGGGAAAATGGCAAAAAACAATGGTAGATAATAATATAAACAAGGTGCTGGGCTCAGGATAGTTGAGTTATATTTGTATATATTGAAAGAGGTCAGAGTTGATTATCTTCTCTAGCATTACTGAATTATAATTTAGATAATTCATGAACTGTAGATACCGTGATTACAATTCTTATATTGAGACAATAAACTACATTGTGAAAATTCTGCACTTTCAGAGTACAGGAGCACATCTGCTTACCAGCAGCAGTGGTAGTAGAATGTTAATTATACTGGGTTATTGGAGATTTGCACATCAGATTTACTCTTTTCAATGAAGTTCATAATCCAAAATGAGCAAAATGTGCTGGAGCCCTAGCTGACATCAGTGTTGTTTGCACTGACCTTATTAAAGAAAGTATTTTCACTTTTTTCACTGATTTTGTTGTCAGATTTAGCTATACAATTTACCTGCTAAGAAACTCTGTATATGTGTGTGTGTGTATGTATCTATGTCAGCCTCATGCAGTTACAGTATATGTGAAATAATAATTAAATTCATTTTTTTTAGTACTGAAACAAATATGTTATAGTAAGAAATACTGTCTAGCCTTATGTATAGACGGCAGTAGTTTTCTGTCTACACTGTTGCAAGAGCACATGGTAGGGTTTTATGTTTCAGATTATTCTTCAGCCTCTTCTGAAAGGGCTAAGACGAGTTGTTCTGCAGAGTTTACATTATAAAATTGTATGCACTGATAATAGTTACAGCTTTTGTGGATGTAAAAACAGTAATAGGAGTCTGAAATA
Organism: Odontophorus gujanensis; assembly: GCA_013399175.1. Lineage (NCBI taxonomy): Eukaryota > Metazoa > Chordata > Aves > Galliformes > Odontophoridae > Odontophorus > Odontophorus gujanensis. The sequence continues at coordinate 5,910 of VXAB01001098.1, forward strand.
TTTTTGTAGAAAATTAATGTTTCACAAATTGCTGAGCTTACGGTTCTTAAGTAGAACCTCCAGGGCTTTTGAGTGTATGCGCTTACTGATTTCAAAGAAAAAAAATTACTCTGATCAGTTAAAAAAAAAAAAAAATAGTAGTTTTTCAGAAGATAGTGGATGTTTTGCCTGGTTGGGATTTGAGTAAAAAAAAACCAACAACGTAAATTCCTGATTCCTGGGCACTTGTTACTTTTGTAGGTTTTTTATTTTTCATGTGGAAGAATGCATATCTTAAATCTTAACAGTATATATGTATTTAGGCTTCCTGTTAATTTTTGTCACAGTATGTGAAAGTGTTATGTCTAACTTGATGTTCTTGGGTTCACATACTCATACAAATTGCTCATTCAGTACAGTATGAATTTCTTTGTCGTAATTTTATTTACTTTGATAGGTGATGAAGAAGGAACCTCTTAATGCTGAGAATATGGGCATGGGAACAAAGAAACTAGATTTATGTGCTTCATATGTCAAGGGAGTTATGTCTTAAAGTTGCTGTCTAAAGAAGGGGGTTGTCTCCAGTCTTCAATTTAAATATTTACCTCTCTGCTAAAAAGAAACAGTTTTGGTACAAAAGGAAGCTTGACTCTGAAGCATGATATTGAACTTCCCAAAGGTGTGTTGATTTCGGCATGTAATATCTTCTCCTTTGCGCTGAGTAAAGTGGGAAATAAGCATTGGAGCACAGAATTCTTCCTTCTTCCTTCCACTCCCCGATGTAATGGCTTCATACTTTGAATAAGGAGTCATTTATTCTTGATTCAGCTGATTCAGGCCCCAGGTGTCTTGAGTATTTTTGTCTATGTGTAGGTTGGTGCAAGTTCAGGCTGATGGGCCAAGTGTAAATTATTCTGTGTTTTTCATAGCACTGGTGATGTGGTCTTTGCTATGTAAGATGGGTTGTGTGGTTGCAAACCCTGTCTTACTGAGAAGGACTCAGGGTGACCACTCAGTGCTTCCAGGTGACTAAGTTTCAGCTTGCAGTGTCAGATCTAGCTATCTGTTCACAAATGAATGACCTTACAGATTGTACATTACTTCTTCTCACCGTCTTCATACTGCTGCATATTTAAGCTGATTATTTCCATTCAATTCCTAGAGCTGTTCAGTTGCTGTCTTTGGAGTTCATGCCTTCATTCATCTTTCTTCACTTTCTTCTTTACATTTACATATCTTGTTAATGTGGGTAATTATCTTAACTTGAGGGTGTTTGAGAGAGAATTCCTCCGTGAGTAGAGAAATTGGAAGAACCAAGTATGTTTTATCATTACTTGTACTTTCATACCAATAATGAATTAATATAATAAAAGACAGTTACTCTAATTAGAATGAACATCTATGCCAAAGACGTGGGACACCACAGCTTCTGTTAATTAGATGTAAATGAGTAAACATGATAAACTTGAGTTAAAACCTATAGATTCTATCATTATGGTGGACTTGGCAGTTAAGTGGATGGTTGGTATTGATTTTAAGGGTCTTTTCTAACCTAATCAATTCAACCTAAATCATTCTGTATTGCAATGCAATACCTGTTTGGATCTGGTAGAACTGAAAATATTTTCAAGTTGTCTGCCTTTCTTTGTGTTTGTGCTGAATTACTTGTGTATGTTCTGAAAAGAAGTTAAACTTTAGATATTGTTTTTATTACTAAGAATGTAAACTAGTACTTGCATGCACTAAGTGGATCGGAAGCAGTCTGGAGTTTTTTGTTTTTGTTGACGCTGCTTACCATTTAAGTGAAACTGTCTTGTAGTGAAAATATAGAATTTGTGGACTGAAGTTAATGTTTCAGATTGCCTTCATTGCTCTGAATGTGACGTCTCCAGCAAAGCATGACCAAATAATGAAAAATAAATGTATTTTGTTTTTTGGTTGTTTTGTAGTGTCACGGAAATCACAGTTCAATAAATGATGGGCCTTTTCCTTGGCCTCTCTGTAATGATAGCAGATGTTAGGGCATGACTTCATTGAAAAATAAATAAACAAGCAACTGCTAGTGTTATTTTTTTTCTGACTTCAGTAATATATATTGTTCATCCTGTTTCACTGAGTTTACATTCAAAAAATTAAGCGTAATATTCAGAAGTTATATTGGGGAACTAAATCAAATCTCCTGGCATAATTTTACGTACCTTTTTGTTGACTTGATAATTCAATTAAGATTCATCTGGAAGAGCAAATTTGATTACATAAGGAGTTACATAAGCAGCAAGGTCAAAGGCTTAATGAGAGTATACAGAAAATGTTCTCCTGTTAGCACGCTTCTCAAGATGGCTTGCTAGCTGTATTGGCAAGATGTTGCAGAGGTGTAGGAAAATTGCTATGCAGTAGTTTTCAGTTGTTTCATCTTTCCGGAGTGTTACGAAAAGGAAACATGTCCTGTGAAGTTTCTGTATTTTCCTCTCTTGAGTTGCAGGTCCTATTCTTAAGATATTTTTACTGTGATATTGGAAGGATAACTTGTGCTTATGTGGCTTCCTTTTTTCTGTTGGAACGACTGATGAATAAGAGATCAAAAATTTCAACTGTAAAGAGCTTCGGAAGTGGTTATCTATGTTTTATTTGCTTGTTACACAAAGTTTGTTTTTTTTTTTTGTTTGTTTTTGTTTTTAATTTGAAAAACATTACTGAAAATGGAAGACCTGTTATTGCAGTCACTACAAAAGCAGGATTTTTTTTTGTTTTATGGCCTGTGTACCATACCTTTCCTACACTTGTGCTTTGTGTTTATAATACAATGTGTCTTAAGAATAATCCTTCATTTGTTTATTTTGCAGTGCAGTACGACTGCATCTTGTGTTAGAACTGCATGAATATTTGCTTTATTCCTTATGCCTCGGAGTTGTGTTTTTGTGGTGGTTTTTTTTTTTTTTTTTTTTTTATATAAAAACATTGTTNTTTTTTTTTTTTAAGTAAAAGACTTGATTATGGCTGCATTTATTCTTTTTTCTGTTAAAATTCTTTATTATTTAAATCTACATTAATGTGTGCTATTCTGAGGAATTTGGAGCATCTGTGACTTTCATTTCATAAAATCTGTAGGCAGTCAGCATCTTGTAGCATCTTATCTCATTGCTTGTTAACTATGCACAGATGTCTAAATATGGTTTATTATCTCTATAGTTTCTCATTGTTAGAATTGAAGCGCTAATAGTAAAGATGGTATTGTATGTACATTGCTGTGATTTTCCTTCATGTAGTCTGCCTTTCCCTAATACCTAGTGCAGTCATTAGTGAACTTCTCTCATAGACTTAATCATGTGTATCAAACAGAAGGCCGCTGGAAAAAGCCTTTGAATGGGCAGCAGTAGTTTGGTTTTATGTATTTAAAGTAAATGTTCAGAAAGTTTGGTGGTAAATAGGAATTAGGTAGTTTTATGGTTAAGTAAGTTTTTTGTTGTTTTCTGAAAATGTTCACATTTACTATTTTCTTTTACTTCTTAGGTCTGAGGGTAGCCCAGAATGGCTGCAGCTTCTTATGATCAGTTGTTAAAGCAAGTTGAGGCATTAAAGATGGAGAACTCCAACCTTCGACAAGAGCTAGAGGACAACTCAAATCACCTAACAAAACTGGAAACTGAGGCATCTAACATGAAGGTATTGCAAGTTCTCTATGCATCATTTGTTGCTGCCTATTGTATTTGATTGTTTCAGTGGACCAGTCATTGCACAAGTTCTCTATGCGTCTAGAGTCCTACAAAAATTATTTTATAAGCTGTATAGTGGAAAACTGAGTTAATCAAGATTTAATTGGTAAAATGTACTGTTCATTTTTTTTTTTTTAATTTGGAAATTAAAATATTTCAAAACTGTTTTTGGGAACACCTTCCAGTTTTCATAGCTTCTTTTCTGGTTCATCATGATAAGCAGCAACATTTTAGCACTGCTGTACTTCCCAGCATGGAGAAATGGGAGAGACAGGAGATTTCTATTATTTTAATGTAAGTTTAATATGTTCTTGTTTTCTTACAATTACAGTACTTACCACCCCAGAAAGAAAATTTCATTTTAATGTGAGACCACAAGTCTCCAGACTCTCCCAAAGCCTAAATTCGTACTTGATAATTTCACTCTGATCTGCCCATTTAAGGACTGTGTGTAAGCTTTCAAAGCGACCTAGCCAAGGGGAAATGCTAGATCAGATGGAATAAATACAGATTTTATTCAGTTGAGAGATAATAACTGCGTCTGTGTGATAATGGCACTTAACAAGGCAGAATTTCACAAGCATTCTAGGTCTGCATTACTACACTGTTCTTCCTAAGCTGATAAATCCTAATTCTTTTTGCTAGCAGTCAGCAGAACTGATATACATAAGCTAATATTGTTGAAATATCTGGTTATATGTTGGTCAATCTGAAAGTAATTCCTCCTACTTATTTCCATGGAAACTACAACAGCTACAGAAAGCACAGCAACACTTTTTGATGCAGTGGGTGGCACTTTTTCCACAAGGAAAAATTCAGTGACACACCTTTGCTTCGTGTGCACTGCATTGTCAGATAACACTATGTCAGACTGCCTCTCTGCTGCCATCTGTCACACGGCAGCAAAGTGTAATGGAATATTTTTTGGGAAGGTTCGACCTCTTCTGCCCTACCACCAACATTATAAAATAGTAGGCAATACTTGCAGAGTGACCCTCATGCTACTATATAATATAGGCTTGCTGTGAATATTAAACAATATTTGTATGTCTGTGTCCTTGTTCTCCCATATTAATATCATATATTTCTTGTTACTTTGTAGCTGATCCTTATTTTATTAAAAATAACTTGAGTCATATAACAAAAGGAGATGAACAACTTCTAGCATGTAGGTTGACCTATATATTTGCATATTTGGTTCTGAATCACTATCATTAGGTATAACATTATTTAAAATAAGTACTTTTTATTTCAGTTTTGTATAACCCTTGCATTGACATGTAGTCCATGTAGTCCTTATTACACTCTACCACTTCCTGAAGGGGAGTTGTGGTCAGGAATGGGTCGGCCTCTTCTCCCAGGTAACTAATTGACAGGACGAGAGGGAATGGCCACAAGCTACGTCGGGAAAGATTTAGATTAGATTTGAGGAAAAATTTTTTCTCTGAAAGAGTGGTCAGGCACTGGAATGGCCTGCCTAGGGAGGTGGTTGAGGCACCATCCCTAGCGCTGTTCAAGAAGCGTTTAGATGAGGTGCTAAGGGATTTGATTTAGTAGTTTAGTGGGTAGGGATGGTGATAGGAGGATGGTTGGACTAGATGATCTTGTAGGTCCTTTCCAACCTAATGTATCTATGAATCTATGAATCAAAATCCAATTGGCTGTGTTACTTTAACTGAAATAACAGTCCTTCACATGTAAACTACTTGAAACTGTTTGGCATTAACAACTGAGAATAACATTTTTTTTGTTCACTTAATTAGGTATCTGAAAGCTGTATTTGTTATATTGCCTTTGTTAAGGTAATATTACAGCAAATCAATCAGTCAATTTCTTTCTCTGCATGTCACTGCTGTCTGAAATAAGGGAGTGAAGAAAGAGTTTGGAAAAGGGGAATACTTTCTTTTTTCCTTTTGTTTGGATAGTTAAATTCCCACTGACCCAGAGAGACTGTCTGTGTCAGCTTGTTTCTAGGGCATTAATTTGGGATTTGGAACAGTTTAATGCCTTTACTACAAATGCGGCAGACCAGCAAACTGAAAGTGGTTACATTGCTCTCTACAGGAATGTGTTTATACATGTATTCCAAGCAGATATGTTATTTTTTTTTTTTTGTCCTTGAATGCCATCCTGGATATAAGGAATTTATCCTGGACACCCTTCAACTCAAGTATTAAACTTGGGTTGTTTCGCTAAATTTCAGAGGGAGATGGAGATTGTTTAGACTAATCTGATTTTTTTTCCATGATCTATTAGAAAATCCTGGTCAGTTCTGTTTGTCATGAGTTCCTGCTCCTGGGCCTGAAGCAATTTCTTTCTCTAGTTTATTTTAAATGTATTTGAAAAGAGTAGAAAACTTGCCTTAACTTTTGTTGAATTTGAAGAATGTTATGGGAATCGTCTTGGGCACTGGAGCCTGTAGGTGAAGAAGTTTGAGAGTAATTGCAGGATTTTGTTCAGTCAGGAGATAATTTGTGTTCTGAAAAAGAATATGGTTGCTTTGTTCTACTGAAAGAAACTGCTTGCTTCATGATTTGTACGGTTCCAGTGCTGTGATGAGGAATAATTAAAAGAAAAGTAATTAGAAGTAACAAGGAAGTGTAGATTGAAAATCCCTTGGCTAACGTATAATTAGTTAAAACTTCGAATACTTGGAAACACAAGTCCTTTGAGATAGTGTGTAGTGTAGGTACTACAGACCCCTAGCAGCCTCTCCTGCCAAGTGCAGTTCCAGATATTAAATGAAGAAGGGAAGTGGTAATGAATTAGAGGAGGTGTGCCTTTGTGACATTATGTAGAGCAGTGTTGTTATTCTTACACCATTTCATTTTGATTTGGTAGGATTATCTCATAGTGCCTATTTGGGCACTTAATAGCTTTGCTTATGTCAGCTATTCTGCCTTATATTCTTTAGTCAGTCATGGACGGCAGTAAATGAGAAGGGCATTTTAAAGACCATATTAAATAATTTTAAAGAAGTTGATTCTGTGAAGTAGTGGTGTTAAAATGTTGTGCAAGTATGCCTCATTTTTGTTACCTCCTTTTTCAGAAATGTAGATAACCATACTGGAATTAAAAGCTTAACATGAGCTCATCCTGCAGATGCATTTATTGTAAACTGCTACTGACCTAGATAGGAACAGTGTTTGAATGCTTCATTTTGTAAAGCTACATTTCATAATTAAATGGGAAAATTGTCTTTTTGTTGGCCAGAGAAGGATGTGAGGGGTAAGGAAAGATGAAGATGCTATCAAGGATGCCGAAGCTACTAATAAAACAGAATGTGCTTTGTTTTTTAATTTGTGTTGTCTTAGAGATTAACTGTTCAAACAAAAGAAATCCCTCAGAGTGTTATGACTAGCTTGGGAAGCATCTGACTTACTCTCAGATGAGAACTGGAGCAGTTCTGTATGATAAAACATTCTCTCTAAATAAATAAATACTCTGTTTGGTGGCCTATTAAATAGTTGTTGGCCTATAAATGCAGAAGACCAGTTTGAATGTGTAAATGTAGTTGTTAAGCATAACTACATATAGCACACGCTATGGACTAATTTAGGAACAAATGGGCTAGCAAGTTTGTTTCAGAGAAGGCACTCCATTGTTCTACTACATCTTGCCCATGCACGTAAAGCCTTCTGTCAAAAAATGATCTCCATTTTTAAGACATGTGGTGATGGCTGTCCTGACTGATTCATATGAAGAGCAAGTATTTTTCAGTTGTTATATATATGTTTTTCATGTAACACCTAATGCACATCACTATTGTTCCATACATAGAATCTGTGTGTAAATAGTTACATTCATTTTAACTTCAGGTATTCAGAAACAAGCGGAAGTAAACCTCACGTCACACTTGATTATCACATTCTCTCCCTCTGCTTGGATTTTACAGTAAAATGGGTATTGTGTGTTGCCTTGAGTAAGAAGACCAGCTTCAGCATTTGCACAGCTGTGGGGGTATAATGTTCTCTGTTTCATCGTTTTATAAAACAACCCAAGTTAGATTCTGCTTATTGTTTTCTAGCTCATTGAATATCCTTGATATACTATCCATGTGTGTCAGCACAAAATAGGTAGAATGTTATTCAAGCTGGAATGGCTGTTGTGATTTATTTATTTATTTTGAGAAGTGTTCTAATTGAGTATACGCCATAAAGAAAGAAACCAGTGCTTAAACTTTCAGTCTCAGAAAAACGTGAGCTGCTTGTTCATGGCTTGGCATTTGTTTACAGATTTATTTATTTATTTTTAATAAACCAAGATTTCACGTGTCTTAGTTTTCTGTGAATTTTTCTTGTTGCTTTTGTTCATTTACAGAATTCACATTTAAAAGATAAAGTACTAGAGAACTGTGGGCCCAAAGAATGGTTTATTTTTGACATAAAATCAAAATTTTAAGCCAATAAAATATAATATCCCAGATTTATAATAAGATTTTGTGAATACTTGGATAAACTAATTCATAAATTAGCTGAATTAACAGTAAAAGGTATGCTGGACAGGATGGAATGGTATGTCTTGTTTCTTCGTGTCATGCTGGATTTGCAAGGATATGTTAAAGCTTACTTCTTAACAGAATGGACTGTGATTTTATAATTAAATACAATTAATTTGCATGTTATTTTCTCTGTAAATACTATTTGCTATAGTACCTTTGTATAGACTGTTTAAAGGAATAAACATATAGTTCTTAGCAGAAACAGGAAACTTAACAATCAAGATGGCAACTTAAGATGGAATCTTAAAATTGTACTGCTTCCAACTTGGAGCTTATTAGTGTAGATTATTGTTTACAAAAATGTATGATTGATGTTCAGAGCATTTCAGTGCAAACTTTCTTGCAGCGTTTCAGCATGCCGTTACACTTTTTAGATGTGAATTCTTTGTTAGCAGTGCACGTGAGCAGGATTTTGGGATCTGTTTGCCTTAAGAGTTTAAACAGTGAACGCTGACCTTTTACAATGCAGTATACCAGTTACTGAATCATATTCTTTTTTAAAAACCTCACACTTGGAGGGACGTGAAGTTGCAGATATTACTGTCTCCCTTTATTCCTCTTGCACACATTTTAAGTTTTGCTTTAAAATGAGTGCTCAGAGAGAATTAAGAACGCATGACTGCTTTTATCAAATGTCTCTTTGATTAGGTAAGCAGGTGATTGCGTTTTCTTTTAACTTGTTCCTCATTTAATGGTCAGTCAGCCTGCTTACCCATCATTTTTTGTTACTTAACCTTGAAAACCTGCTTTATTCTATACAGTTGTATGTGGTAATCAGTGTCAGTGGTCCTTACTGTAAAGCACAGAAGATACCAAGAGATATTTTTATATCTGGCAAAGGAATCTATTTCTATATATGACAGTAAGTTATGCGCTTGCAAATTAGAATTTGAAGTCTGTCATACTTGAAGGCTGACAGAACCCCTTGAAAAACACAGCCAGCAAATTTTGTTGTGTGGTGTTTTTACCTGTGCATGTGTAGATATAGGTGACGTTGTGTCTATTTTTTATCTTTTTTCTGTCAAGCTAGATTTGTGAGAATATGTATTTACCACTGTGCATCTATTTGTAAATAAGCTTTTTCATCTAAATTCTTACAAGATAACGCATGTTTGTAATCCCATCTTTAGTTATCCATTAGCAGTTGTTACTCTTAAGGTACCTGAGGTTGTATATTTTGCTGAGAATACTTACTGTATCAAATAAACAGAGCTTTCCCACCACTTTTCGAAGAGGAGAGTGTTTGTAGCTTCATCTTGCCTTTTCTCTTCTTAATTGCATCTTTGAAGGAAAGATTTATAATATTTAATTAGACTAAACACTAGAATATTTCAGCAAGTCATGTAGAAATAAAAGATATGTTGAATAGTGGAGATACAGAAGCAAAGTATTCAGTACACAGAAGACAAAAACACATGATAACACATAAATTTGATCTGGGATTCCTATTAGTGAGTAGACTGCAGCTATTAAGCAAAGTATGAAGTGTTTTTATTTTAATCCTATATTTTAGTCTGTTAGGGATTTCTTTGTGCATTCGGTTACAGATTAGAATGTTAGCATTGTTTCCAGAACTGTCACTGCAAATTTGATTTCCAAGTGATATGAGGTATCTGATATGTTCACTCAGAGGTGAGATCATATGGAGGCTGCTCTGCAAATAATGTTTCCTGTGTCGTTATGTTGGCCTGTGATGTCAGATGGTGTAGGTGTTGACGGTAGGGCAGTAGAGGTTGAACCTTCCCCAAAAATATTCCATTACACTTTGCTGTCATCTGACAGATGGCAGCAGGGAGGCAGTCTGACGCAGTGGTATCTGACAAAGCAGTGCACATGAAGCAAAGGTGTATCACTGATTTTTTCCTTGTGGAAAAAGTGGCAAACACTGACTGAAACTTGCAGAACATTTATGGAGACCAAAGAGCGTATGGTGTATCCAGTAGTGGTGACAGCAGCAGTGGGTCATCTCTGTTGGTGCAGACTGTTATGAGTGTAGCATGCAGACTCTTGGTCATTGCTGACAAAAATGCAGAGCTAATGGTGGTGACTGTTTTGATAAGTAGAGATTTGTATCTGGGAATTTACTCCATCAAAAAGCATTGCTGTGCTCTTTGTATCTGTTGTAGTTTCCATGGAAATGAAATAGGTGGAATTATGTTTGGAGCTGTCTTCACGTAACATGGTGAGGCTGTAGTTGCTTAATAAACTAAAAATAATGTGATGTGGCAATGTCTGTGCAGTAATTGTACATATGGAGCTTAGCAATAGTTCTCTGTTATTCGAAGAACATCTCAGGGATCCTGTTTCAAAATTGTCAGTAGCAGTAACTTTATTACAAAGTTATGAAACAGAAGTAATGAAGCACTGGCACAGGCTGCCCAGGGGAGTTGTGGAATCTCCTCCTCAGGAGATATTCAAGACCCGCCTGGACGCCTACCTGTGCGACCTGGGCTAGGGAACCTGCTTTGGCAGGGGGGTTGGACTTGATAATCTCTTGAGGTCCCTTCCAACCCCTATGATTCTGTGATTCTATGAAATGGCAGAAAAAACTGATACTCACCCAAGTGTTCTGAAGCTATTTGAGTATGAAATTTTTGACCTGTCAACTGTGAGATTGTTCCTGTTCCACCCTCTATTCTTCAGCATTTGGGAAGATTGAGGTATGACCACTTTGGCTTTAGAACGGAGTGGATTGTAACCTAAGTAATAGGAGAAATAATTTTTCAGAGCAGTGATGAGATCAAGATGCTTAAAACCATAGTCATCCAAATGGTTTCTCATCTGGCAACAGTCTTCATCAGTTTCTCAGCCAGTCAATTCTTGTTTGTTCACGGATCATAAAGTTTCTTTATGGTAGGTTCCCTTGAAGCAACTAATCAAAGTTTTTTTTCTTAGACAAATTTACTTTCCTGTATTATCTGCACTATGCCAACTTTATTGCTTCAGAGTTGGGTACCTATAGCCCCTGGAATTATTTCCCAGCTTGTTTTAACATATGTCTGTATATGTCTTCCTTTCTTTGTTATTACCCATTAAACATAAGGATAATGACACAGTTTCAAACGGTAGAAACTGAAGATAGTTATCTTTTTCTTAAGTTTTGCTGTGATGTTGCTTACCAAATTTGTGTGTATATAACCTTCCCTAAAGATCTCTTACTTATTTAGTTCTTCTCATTATAACAACCGCTTGTGCTTGTCAATGATCAGGATTTATATTATGTGTATAAAATTGCCTTTTAATAGGTAATAGGGCAAGATAGGCAGTGGCAGTTTTTTTTATCACTTTTTTGGAAAACATCCTCAGAAAACAGCTTATGTTTAGTCCCACAAGACTGATACTTGTAATGACTATGTTGTTAGAAAACAAGTAGACTACTGTTGGACAGTGGTTTAATATTGCTTTGTTAAACTGTGGCTTACAGACCTGAATTCTATAAAGGTTTCATTGAGTTGACAGTATTGCCACTAATGAGTTTGCTTGGATTTCTAAAATGAGTTTAGTAATGTCCCTTCACCAGAGGAGAACCGAAACTGATTTAGAAAGGTCTGTCACTAGCAGCTGAGTTAAAGATGGAAAATAATGAGGAGAATAAATGGTTGATTTTTCTTTTTTTTTTCTAAAAGGTAATCAGTAGTGACATAGTGAGATGTCTGCTGTGACCTGTTTTGTTCATCTAATTTGTAACTTATTTTGGAAAACTGGAGATGTAGTCATTTAACAATGACTTTCAGTATAGTTAAAAATGAAGGAGTAGGAAGAGCTTCTGAAGTGGTACTGAGTGAAGAAATATGTGTGAGATGAAATTCAATTCATTTGGATGCTGAAAGAATTGTTGGGCAGTTAGTACCACCAGATTAATTTTCAAGCTGTTAATGGCGGAAAGCTGAAAGAGGGATATACAAATTGAATTAATTATATATGTATGTATAATTATTATTATTATTTACATATTTCTGAGTTTCTGCTGAGATAGAATGATGGCATGGATTTGTATTTGGTCTGACTTGGCATGGAAGGACAGCGTTTGCATTCTTCCTTCCGTTGGAAGCAGGGCCTGGGAAGAAGGATAACATACCTCACTTCTAGAACTCATTATGAAGAATGGGGACCTTCAGTGGCTCTGGATGGAATGGAGGGTTGAAGGAGGAAAAAGGAAGTATGTAACAGTAGCCTGGGAGTCATGGCTCAAGAAGGGGGCCTAAATGACTGTCACAGAGAGTAGGACAAGAGGTCTCCTAGGTCGGTAATGGGAGGAGTCTTTTCTCAGAGCACATAGCAACGTACAGCATGCGCTCCAGTTCACATCTGCCTTGCAAGAATACCTTAGGAAGAGGGAGAGTTTTGTTGAGACTAAGAATAACTGATGGGTCTTTTGAAGTCACTTTCTTATTTTCATTTAAATGAAGATAATAAGGTTTGCTTATTATCTTGATTTACAGTTTAGCTTCAGGTTTTTGTTTAAAAAATTTTCAGTCCTATTTGGGAGTTCAGTAGTTAATTAGAAGGTCTAAGCAGGTCACTGCAAAGTTCCAAACATCTTGATAGCAGCACAATCCCTAGGGGATTATTTCATGGAAAAGGTTTATGTTTGCTTTGTGTGTGTGTGTGCGTGTGAAATTTCGCACTTTTAACATTATGGTAGTTGGAACAAAAATGTATAGTAACTTAACTGTGTAAGTTCTGTATGAGGTGACACTAGGATAAACTTGTCATGATAAAAATTGGTAAGTGTGGTGGTTTGTTTCCTTTCTTTTTTTTTCCAATATGGTCCAGTGGCTTTGTTAAAATTTACAAAGCAGTTACAAATTAGTGTGATCATATTGTGAGGTGGATAAGTATACTTTTGTGAGATACTTGAAATATTGCCATCTCTTAGAATAGCTTTTTGATTTTTTGTTGTTGTCCTGATTCTGCCTGTATGTTTATGTCTTAGAGCTTTCTGGAGAAGGATCCTTTTTTACCTTGGATACAGATGAGAGAAAAAAAACCCTTATTTTTCACTTGCTACTAACAGCAGTTAGACATGAATTTTCCCTCCTTCATTAGCCTGTGTGTCACCAGCTAATGAGAATCTTCTAGCATGCTCTTCATTTGTTCATTGCCATGCAAATAGTGTCCCTTAAAAAGCAGTGCCTGCCTTGAATCTGTCTTCATCTTGGCATTGTTTCCATGCATCTTCCAGCCAGCTCTTAATAAATCAACCATTTTGCCAGTTAGTTTTTTCAGCATTTTGGCTGATGTGGCGAACGTTAAAGCTTTTTGTACATTGTAATTTTGGCTATTAGGAGTTGTTTGTGTGGTACTGTGTCCTCTGTTGACTTAACAGAATAATTCTTCTCCTGACTTAAAACTGTGGTTTGAAACATCTTCCATCTAGCACATGGAAGGCTTTGTTTGGATTTCTTTGATAATTCACTGGTTTTTCTTGTGGCTCAGCAGAAACAAATCACTGCAGGCAATAAAGAAAAATATAGAAGAAACTGAAAGTTTTGCAGAATGGCTTAAGTAGTGAACAAGAGCAGCTCGTGTAGTAATTGTCTTGCTTTTGAAAAGAAATGTTGGGAGACAAAGAATCAAAAGCATAGACTGAAGGAATGGTGCAAACGATATGACCCTCCAGTCTTCTCTTTGCTTGTAACATGAACAAATTTTGATAGTGAAACAAACTGTAAAAGCATAGTAATCTATTAAAGTTTGTTTTTACTTTTTATAATGAAAAAATATCACACAGAAAAAGGTGTAAGACTTACTTGAGTTTGTGCTCAAAAAGTCCCTGCCAAAGTTGGCATTCTTAATGCTGACAGTAAGGAGGAAAATACACCGTTCTGTCAAATAAAGTGTTTTCTAATTCACCTCTGCAAATGAATTTTTTAAATGCAGATTTTCAATTGTACAGTGACGTTGAGAGTCAGGGATTTGTCTTGAAAGTTACTTTTTAACAGAAATACACTCTTCAGGAAAAGAAATCATACTTTTACCAAAAATGTTTTATTAAAAAATTGATTTTTAACCTCCCATATTAATAACAGAGTAGAACTACGTCCTCTTCTGTCAGCTGAATTTCCTAGCTGACAGACTTCATCTCCTTGATAAGCCGTGGTCTCTCTGAGTGGGTAGCATGCATCACTGAAAAAATCACGAACACCATAGGCAGTGAACTGAGTATACTGGGATATAATTTAGTGCAAATTCAGAGATACAGCTCTCGGTTGGCACTGTGGCATCCAAAACAGAGCTCAAAACCCAATTAATATTTGGTACAATATAGCAAAGTATTTTAATTCAACAGTAATTAATATTTTGCATTCACTGTAAATGAGTTATGTTTTGTATTCTAAAATAATACACAATTTTAAAACTCACTGCAAGTTAGCAGACTCTAGCAGTGCAGTTTTGCATATGTGAGCATTTCACTTCATATGTATTTAACAAGGGAGAGATTGTGAAGTAGAATAGTAGCATGGGATCGTACTGTTTAATAGTCATGTTCTCTTCAAGATAGTTGATCCTGTGTGTATTTGCTCATAACGAGAGGTATGTCTGTGCTTTTACTATAAGCAAAAACCTTTTTTTAGCTTCATATTTATCCCATTCTATGCAACAGGATGAACAGAAAATGATGACTCTTGTTCTTTGACTGGCGATCCTGACTTTCCACTTCTTGCCTCAAGTCTGCATTATTAAAAACATAAATATAATAAATGTTGATTCATAATAATTGTATTCTATTATTGTTCATATTAAATGAAAGTATTAATGCATACTTGCTTTATTTAACTGTCTATGGGAACAGTTTGTGGTAATAGTACACTTATCTATGAAGATGAAGTAAGCTGTGAATAGACTCACTTAGACTGCTCATACAGAGAATTAATTCTTAGGTGCACGTCAGCAAAGTAGTAGTTGCTGTATTTTTGCCTCCTATAATCTTACATAGACATTGAATTTGATAACGTCTCTTTTGAGAGTACATTTCTAAAGATTTTGACTTCCTGTCGTGGAGATATTATTGTAACTGCTAGTGCTTTGTCTGGTGAAAAAGTAAGGAGGAAAACCCTGGGTTCAGCAGTAATATTCTTTGCCTGAATTAAAACTTGTGGAATAGGTGCTAAATTCTGAGATACACCTCATGCTGTATTAATTTATACCTTATTTTCTTTTGTTCATATTGTTTTCCACTTAACTTTTGTTATCCCAAGGATGCATGGTCTTCATAGGAGTGAAGAGTCAGGATCAGTCTTAAAGCACTTAAAGGAAACTGTCACATCAGAATTATGATGTAGGGAGGAAAAATACTGTACAGCTCATTTGATACAAGAGGGATAGTGAAATACATAGAAGTGTCCTCTAAAAATATAAATAAATTTGAAAATATTGATTACCAAGTAGTGACCATTTGATAAATTCTAATGTCAGAGGAAGAAACTCCCTTAAACTCTACAGGATTTTACAAATGGAATCAAATAACAATGTTTAATTCTTTTTTCAGTGATTGAGTGTGTAATGCAGTTATACTTTGGAAATAACTTTTTTTATGTTCATGTAAACTGAAAAGGCACAGAAACAACTGAAAATGATACGAGAATCACTTTGTATCTTATGAAATGAAGACCTTAAAAATACCAGTTTATTCAGGCAGCAGTGGTATTGTATTGAGTTAGATTTGTCATTCTTAGTTTGTTGTTATTTTTTTGATTAAGCGTAGCATTTGCAGTTGGAATGATTCTTCCAGAATACAGATTGGTTGGTGTCATGGCTTTATGATTTTTTTGTTATCCGTATTCCACATCATAACATCAAGCAGTGCACCAGGAGTTAAAGTTAATGCTCCAGTTCCATGGATTATCCATACTTCCAGGTGTGCCTGTCTCAGAAGAGAAGAACTGGGTAGCCCAGAGGACTTTGCATTACTTTGCATTTTCCCATTTCCTGTTAAGAGGAAAGGATAAAAAGTGTTGACAAATCACAAGATCACTCTCCCTTTTCCCTTTCTGCTTGGCCCAGCAGTGTGTGCTGCCTAGCTATCTTACCTTCAGTGTTACTGTAAGACCTTCAGTATTTTGGACACTCATTTTATTTATTAGCTTTAATTCCAATTATATTGTATTACATTGTGTTATTTTGCTTTCCGATATCTTATTTAGTAAATCGGTTTTCCTCCTCAGATCATTGCCACTGTTTTGTTTTTAGGCCCATCACCCTAGCCTTTACCTTTTCTTCTTTCCCAGGGTGTGGACGTGTGGGTCCTCCACCCCGTTTGTCACAGAGCTGGGCCAAACCGACCCGTAAATCACTGACAGATGGAAAACCGAAAAAAAGGTTTTTTTTTTAATTTCAGTGAAATTTAGCTGGTGGTATTTTATAGTTACTGATGTTACCTCAGTAACATCAGTTCTGTCTGAGCACAGAATAAGATACGTTAGTTGATCTGACAGCAGACTTGCACTAAAATCTTGACAGTCTTCAATGTGTAGTTACAGCAGCTGACAGCTCTTGAACATGGTGGCATCATGTAAATAATTTTCTTTTAGAAAGTGACATTATTTGAAATGAAAATGTACAGCATCATTTCACATTACAAATGCTTTCTTCTTTCTGAAAGGTTAAAAGTTGAGGTTGTTTCACCTCAGTCAGCAGTACTGTCATTGTTGTAATCATTTGGGTTTGGTTATAGGGTTAAGCAACCAGAGCAATTGCCTGACACTTCATCCAATCAGAAAGGCTTTCATCAGGCTTGATTAAGAAACAGTGTAAATGAACAGATTGTTCAGGACTAAAAGATCTTATCATATTGCTCACTCAGATGCTGGGTTCAGCTATGAAGGGTCACATTGGACCTTGAGTAAATGAGTGGAAAACAGTATTCTGATTTTTCCCGTGCTGTTGTAACATCTAGTGTTTTTGTTGAATTTGAGTGATGGTTTTGCATTCAGTATGTTATCACTTTTTCTGCCCTTTTATAACAGTAATTGAAACTGTGTGCAATACTGTATTGAACACCAAAAGTCATTTTCAGTTTAAAGTCCAATTATAGGGAAAGTTGTTGGTACAGAATATTAAAAACGTTAAGTATAATTAGTATCAGAAATACTCTCATTTAAAAGCACTGATGATTTGGTTGAAAACAATATTATTTAGTAATTCACTGTGTACTATTCCTGTCCTGTTTGAGACTGAGACAGATGTCCAGTTACTCTCTGAAATCATAAATACTGCCCATGTTTTTGCAGTTATACCTGTTTTTGCCCTCAAGTGTTAGTAATATAGTTGCAACCATGGTAAAAATAGTGCTTACTTTTGGAAGATCTAATACATTCCAAAACGTCATATTTGCTTAGTCTTCCAGCTGATATTGATCTGTGCATGTCTCTGGCCTACTTCTCCCGGTGTTTCCATACATGAAGGTCACAATATGAAATTAATGCCTTCATTTTACTTCCATGGAAACTACAGAAGATGCAAAGAGTACAATATCACTTCTTCATATAGCAAATTCTCAACTACAACACACAGTTTTTCAAATAGTCACCAACATTATCTGTGCATGTTCACCAACAGTGAATAAAATAATTAATAATAAGATAGGAGGCGTTACATTTGGGGCAGCTCTTGTACACAAGATTTTTTTTCATAATTTTCAGTCATTTGGACATTCACTGAATACATAAAACCATAAGAAAAGTGAATATGAGTAAAAAAACTTAATCTGTTTAAAAGGAATGGGGAAGGGATGAAAGCGAGACCAAAGCTGTTTGATTTGACTGAATTGTCATAAATGCTCCTCTTTGTGCCAAAGAGAAGTGTATATAATCAGAACAAGTTTGTACAGATACTGTCTTTTAAGGTATTTCCAAATGCAGACATTAATATGATTCTCCAAAATTAACTACAGTGTTAAATTTTAACTCATAGGAATTTGAAATCTGGCATTATTAGCACTGCTTCTCTGTGTTTCCTTTCTTTATTAGTAGTTTGAGTTCATTCGCAGCCCTTAAGCAATTTTATTTACTTTGCTACCTACCTGGGTGCTTGTACAGTTACAGAACTTCTCATTAATTTTCAAATTACCTGTTGACCCATCTGATCTTTTTTATTTAATTAGCAGTGAATTAGTTGTAAACTGAAGACTGTATTAATAGAGCAGCACCATCCTCCCTCTCCCACCCTCATAAAATTTTGTTTTTCCACAGATTCTGGGCTTGGAAGACAGAAACCTTTTTTAGGTGATGGTGAGTCTGAAGGACTTACTGAAGGACAATTCTTCCTTATGAATAGGTTTTATTTAAGTGGCCATTGTAATAATTCAACTTCCAGTTTTTTAGAAGAACAGAAAAATATTTTTCCCACCATCTTTATAGGTACACTTAGGTTTGTGTGATTGTTCTATTAAGAAGTCGCTATTAAGTATAGAACTTGTTTAGAATAATGGATTCTGATGTAAACTATAAACTCTTACTAGTGTATGATTAACTAAATAGAGTCCTAATTTAACTTCAGTTAAAGTGTTTCAAGCTTATGCATAGAAAAGGTTTTGCCCTATACAGCAGGCATTATACTGAGAAGAATACAGGATTGTTGTTCGTGAAAAAGGAGTATTTCAAAACAATGTGTTAATCTTAGAAAAAATAGAGCTGCAGAGGAAAGTAATGTGTTGAATCCTGCAATTTTAATAATAAATAAGTAAAAACTTGCATGATTGAAATCATAGGTAAATTGCCACATTTCTTCCAAATGAGTTATTACAGCCAACTTACTCATTTCTTTATTCAAATAAAATTGCCAATTCCCCAGTTTGACATTTTAGCACACTGCCTTGTTTTTCAACAGTACCTGGCCCAGGGGGCTGCATCTCCCTTTGTAGCCATTCTCTGTTTTGTCAGTTTAGATTTTAAAGTATGTTGTGAATGAATTTGAAATTGTCATAGAGTTGTAGTCTTGTAGCAGTATTCATAATTCAGCAGTGATAGTGTAGAAAAGAGATGATGGAACACTTCACCTGTTAATTAGAAAAAAATGCATGAGATGTTAGAAAAAAATTAAGTGAAAGAATTGTGTAAAAATTACAACCTAAACTAATGAATGTCAGCAGAAAAAACTGAGTAAGATGATCCAGTATGCTGATTTTAACTGTTGCCAGTACCAGATGTGCGGGCAGAGCTGTCCTGGGCCACCCAAGGTTACACCATGCAGTCACATAATCTAGAGAGGATGAGGTGGTTGGTCTTGCTTCCACTTAGCTCTTCATACTGGCTCTTGAAGCAAGAATGCTTACTGCATAGAAAAGCATCATGAACATAGGACCTCTGAACTAGCAGAATCATGAAGAATTGAGAAAGGCTTCTAAGAAGGGAGTGGGAGAAAATGTTGGATGTTTGTGTTGTGGGTTTGTGAGTTGGTTTTTGTTGTTTTTTTTTTTTTGTGGTGGTGGCTTTTTTTGCCCTGCAGCAGGTGCTGTTCTCAGAGAAAAAGGGATCATTTGTAATTTCTAAATTTATCTTATTGACGAGCCCTTCAGAAGGCTGAACTCCTGAGATCATTTCACATACCCACATTGTCCTTTTAGGCTTTTAAACTAAGTCTGCTGTCTGCAGATGTTATCTATCCTTGTGTCAGATCATGTAGGAACCCTTATTTGAAATAACACTGTATTACTTGATTGTCTGACTTTGCTGGCAGGGCAGATGTTATATATAGAGATAAGTGGGCCTCGTGGCTAATGAGGATGCTCTTAAAAGACAAGCAGAGTGGAGATTATTTTCAAGAGCAGTAATGTTATCATACTAGATGTAATCTTGAAGGATGTACCTGTATTAACATGTAGTGCACTGTAGATGGATTACATTGATGACTCGGTGAGCATACTATATATGTGTCAAGAGATTTTATTTTTGGATTAGTTGCAGCTTGGTCTCATGGAGTGGATACCCATTAGCAGTCCTTGAGTATAACTGCTGGCTTAGTTTGGTCTGAAAGAAAGTTAGTTTTACTGAAACCATTCTACATTGTCAACCGAAGTGTAGTGAGTGGGGGCAGCTGGGAGGCTGGCTTCAAATTGATCTGAAAAAAAGAACTGATATGAGCATGCACCTTGACTAAGGAAGTTAGGCAGATGTGTACACTGGGAAATTTGTCCTCAGTTCACCTCCAGAATTACTTCTAAAAGTAGTTGATGCATAGTTGATGCATATGTACTTCAGTATTCCTCTGCCTACAGTACTGGTATGCAGTTAGGTAATGGTTGTTCACAAGATTGAGTATCCTTGTAACATTTGCTCTTTAGGCTAGTACTTGGAGATGATATTCCCAGACCCACTTACAGTATGTGACTCAAAATCCTTTTACTTCCTTCTTTTTTTTAATGAAGAACAACAGTTTAAGTATGGAAAAGCACAGTATTATGCCTGTTTAAAATAAAGAGTGTCCTGACTTCTTGTAGATGCTTTTTTTTTTGTTGTTCTGTGGACGAGTAAAAGGTAGCTTCTGTGTAAACTGCAGGAATTGTTAATATTGGTGATAAGGTAAAACAGTGATGTGGAGATTTTTAAACCTATTTAAAATTCATTCATTTTCAGGTACAGGCAGAAAAAACACAATTCTAGGTGTAAAATCTTGAATGTGAAAAGTAAGCAGTACCTTTCATTTATTCAGAATTTTTATTTCCTGACTGTTGCTGCTTCTAAAAATATTTTCTGTGCCATAATACAGGAGAAAGAAAACAATTTCAGTAAGGGCTTTTGGCTTTATCCCCAGTCTTTACTATTTATTTTTACTATCTCTGTATCCATCATTGTGGTATGGAACAGTCATTCACTAGATTGCATTTGATTTTCTACCTGAATTTAGGCCACTGAGCATTAGGAACCCAGGGGCTTACAAAACCCCTTTAGTGCAGTAACCATTTACTGAGAAGCTTTTTGTGCATTAGAAGTATGTTCTTTCAGCTGTATAATTCTACCTATGTAGTTTCAGTAACGGACAAGGGTGTTTCTGTCTTCAGTGCTTCAGCTGCATGGAGTCCTAAAGATTAAACCAGATAAAACAACACCATGAGGGAAATCTCATTCTTTTCCTCTTAGATCTGGTGATGGTAGTACTGGTGGTGGTTTTGACAATATTAATAAGAACAGTGATGGCTGTCCCTGCTGGTTTATGCTGTTCTCCTTTTACTTCTACTGATACCTTAAAGGATTAAAAAATGAATATTCAAAATACTGTTGCAACTTTTAGTTGGGTACCTAAATTTTATTTTTACAGGACTAACTTCAGATACACAGGTTAAGAAATTTCACTAATTTCTCTGTTCCTACTTTTTCATCTGTAAATTAGAGATAAATGGTATTCACATTGAGAAAGACTTTAAATTAGCTGATAGATGCACTACCAGACAAACTGTTCTTTACATTGTGACATAGTTTGGGGAAATACTGCAGATTTTATTTGACAGAATTATATTCACTGCTCACATGAAACAAAGTTTATACCAATGCCTCAATAGCTGTTGCAGAAGTGTGCACTTAAGGGCAGGTAATGTGTATTTACATTGTGTTTTACTGCTCTAAGGGTCTCCTAATTTCTTGCAGGAGGTGCTGAAACAACTACAAGGAAGTATTGAAGATGAGGCAATGGCATCATCTGGACAAATTGACTTACTGGAACGACTTAAAGGTAAATATAAAATTATGTTTCAAGTAGGTTCATTTGTTTCTTAGGGTTTTTTCTTTCTTTCTTCAAGATAGAATTTTCTAACTTAGTTCCGTCTTCTTTCCAGTGCTGACTTTGATGGTTGAATAGACTGTCACTATTACTTTTTGCTAAGCATTTTAAAGACATTTTTGCAAAAAGAGCATGTTTCCGAGTTGCTTTTGTGCTTTCGCTACTGTTACCATAGGACTTACAGAATCATAGAATGGTTTGGGATGGAAGGGACCTTTAAGATCGTCTAGTTCCAGCCTGGCTTTGAACTCCTCCAGCGAGGAGGCATCCACAAGCTCTCTGAGAAACCTCTTCCAGTATCTCACCACTCTCACAGTAAAGAATTTCTTTCTAATATCCGATGTAAATCTACCTTGTTCCAGTTTATAGAGTCATTTCCCCCTTCTAAAAAGTCCCTCCACAGCTTTTATGTGGGCACCCTTCAGGTACTGTGAGGCCTTTATGATGTCCTCCCAGAGCCTTCTCTTCTCCAGGCTGAAGAGACCCAGCTGTCCTAAGTCTTTCCCCATGGGGGAGGTACTTCAGCCTTCTTATCGTCTTTGTGGCCTTCCTCTGGACCTGCTCTAACAGCTAAGTGTCTTTCTTATGTTTAGAGCCCCAGAACTGGACACAGTACTCCAGGTGGGGTCTCACAAGAGCAGAGTAGAGGGACAGAGTCACCTCCCTAGACCTGCTGGTCACGCTTCTTTTGATGCAACACAGGATAAGGTTGGCCTTCTGGGCTGCAAGTGCATATTGCCAGTTCATGTTGAGTCTTTATTTAAATGACGCAACTAAATCCTTTTCCTCAGTGCTGCTTTCAAGCCATTCTCCATCCAACCTGTATCTGTGCTTGAGACTGCCCAGTCCACATGCAGGTCATTGGACTTGGCCTTGCTGAACTTGATGAGGTTGGCAAGGACTCAGCTTTCAAGCCTGTCCAGATCCCTCTGGATGGTGTCTCTTCACTTTTGTACATCTAGTACCTCTTACATATGAGTTGACTGCATAAAGCTTCCACTTCATTCAGTTCTTTAGAAGAAAGTAAGAAATAGTTTAAATTGAGGACAGATTGATTCACAGATTTTCTGAACTTGCTTGCATGCCCTCTCCTCCCTGTGTCACATCACTGGAATTGTGTCTGTCATGCTGAAAGCTGATCTCCTCTTGCCTTTAGTGTGTGGTAGAATGCGCACTATCCCATATAATACTTTAAGAGCAAGTCCAAATCAGTAACTTTCTGTGTATACTCATTATCTTTACCACTGAACCAGAAATATCGTAGAGAAAGTCTACATTTAAGAGGCCATGAGGTGAACATACTTGTCATCATCTACTTGACAATGGGACATCTGCAGGATCCCTGAGGAAGAGGCTTAATGAAGTGGGCTAAAAGTGCAATTCCTATGACATTTTTGCAAAACTCTACCCATTTCTTAATTCCTCTGGGAAAGATGTAGGCAAACTGATGTGGGATCACTGTTTCTAATTGGCAGGACTGTAGTTTTGCCATCTGCTCAGGGGCTACTCCAAGAGTACAGTACTGGATTTGTTTGCCTTGTTCTTTTGTAGTTCTCACTGCAAAATATTCAGAATGCTTCTGTCAAAGAAACAAGGATTTATAAATGAAAGATGTTTCAAATGTGCTTCTGAATTTCATCTCTGAAAATGTTTGCTTTTTGATACCCAGAACTGAACTTGGAGAGTACCAGCTTTCCTGGAGTGAAGTTAAGGCCAAAGGTGTCTGTACGCTCATATGGGAGCCGAGAAGGGTCTGTGTCAAGCCGTTCAGGAGAGTGCAGTCCTGTTCCCATGGGGTCATTTCCAAGAAGAGGATTTATGAACGGAAGCAGAGAAAGCACTGGTTATTTGGAAGAGCTAGAAAAAGAGAGGTAATTTTTTTCGTCTGCTCATCCAGTATATACTGACTTTTAATTTCAATAGGAAAAGTTTAGTGGCGCAGTTAATATTTAATATTCTGCATAAGATTTTTGTTCATAAAGGTATATTTACCGTAACAAGTAAGGAAACCAGGAGTTTGTATTATATTTAGATGCAAAAAAAGAAGTCTTAAAACACATGAAACACATTCTACTGCTTCTTTCATGTTGTAGTTACTGTTTGTTGGCTGAAGGTTAATTTATGTTGATCAAAAGGTGGTTAGCGTTTTACAAAGGTTGAGGGATCATGGCATCTCATACCCTTTTATATCTGTTCACCATTATTAATAAGTTCTGAAACTGATGATGTAATGGTGCAGTTTCTTTCTATCTATGTTTTGCAAATCATTTCAGTAACAGTGGTTGGTTGGTTAATTATTTTCTGTTAGTAGAAATTTCCTTACGGATTCTTGTCTCTTAACAAGTTGACAGCTACACACATTTATTCGTATTCAATCTTATGGATTTCATTCCCGTACGATATTTTGCATGTTGGCAAAACTGTTGAATTTCCTTTCTTGGAAAGTCGAATTAAACACTTAAGGAGAAGAGCAGCACGGGCATAATGCAGAGTTGTAGCAAGTTCTCAGTCACTTATGAAGGAAATATAAGAGGTAGGCAGCTGTTTCCATTAAAGGCATCTTTATACCCTAAAATGAATCTGTCTGAAATTCTAGATGTTTTTAGAGGCATACCTATAAGACAGGGTTTTCTAAAGAGTTGGTCATTGCAAACTGCTTAATTGATAGGATGTAATTCTGTGGGGCTGCAAAGAAATCAGCAGTGCTGTATTTTGATGTTTAGTTGTTTTAACAAGCAAAAAAATATATCATTTGGAATCGTAATATAAAAATTTGTTGTGAAGTAAATTGTTTGTGGGGCAGTAGCTTGGCGCTCCTGCTTTAAATGGCCTTTTCTTGTGTTGAGGAAAGCTTTTACTGTCAAGATCTGAAAGAAGTGTGTTTGTGCTTTACATACTATTGTTAGGTCCCTTTCTGTTGCTGAAATGAAAGTAACTTCCTGTGGATCCCTAGTGATTCTTCTCTAGGAGAACTTCTGTTTATCTTAGATTTTACTCATTGGTCATGGTTGTTTCCTCTCCAAATTGCAGACCCCTGAGAAGCTGTATAGAAAAATGTAGGAATCTTGGAATCTCTTCCCACTTGCTTTACCTCAGTCTCGAAGAATCTAATGTATCTGCCATTTGAACTCGTGGCTGTTCCCTTTTAAGTTTTTCCATTCGTACTGTCTTTCATCCTAGTCCCTAGAGTATTGGTAATAGAGCTCTCCATATGTCATATTTCACAGGGACAGGATGCTTCGATTTCTTACCTGAAGGAAGAACCTGACAGTAGATCATGATCCACCATAACAAAATATTGTACATATTTGTGTTATTTCCAGTGCTGTTTTTTTACCTCATATGGTACTGAAATTGTTAAAGTGTAGTTTGGGCTTTCAGTTACAATTCAAGTCTTTGCACTCCAGGTCATTCACAGAAGGGGCCATTAATTAGTGCAACTGGAGTTCAGGTTGGTTGCTACAATTTGTCTGGTTTAAGATGTAATCTTTTCCCAAAATTGTAGATTCTAAGCTGATAGTTCTTTGGGATTTTTTTCAGCAGTAAAGACCAGAGTGATGTGGTCTTTTTTTTTTTTTTCCCAAATAATCCTGGAAAAAATTGAGGGAAACAGTTATTTTAGTCTCAGTTAAGTTCAGACAATATACGGTCGCAACTGTATATTGTCTATATATATACATGTGTCTATGTATAATGTAAAAATTAGTGCTGTTTGGAAGATGATCTTCTGTAGGGGCATGACCAGATAACATCTGGCTCCATTTATTACTGAAGTATTAATCAATACTGCCCAGTTATTTATAGTGTTTTGTAGGACATACAGAAATGCTAAAGGCATTAATCTGGGCCCTGGGTAGTCAGAAGAATCTGAATTTAGAGTAGAGAGTATGGGACTGTGCATCTAAAAGTAGTATGAATTCTGAAAGGGATTAACCACTGGTTTTTCCATGCTTTGTGTGTGCGCTGTTAGGTTTTGGTGTTTATAGCCATATATTTATTTCAACATAGATTATTTGCTAGTAGGTCTTTTTTTTTTTTCCTTCTGCATTTAAACAGGTTCTAAGAGCTTATGGAACTTCTAATATTTTTATGTCTGTGAACAGTTTAAAAAGAAAACTACTGTTTTTTGGAAACAAAAACATTTTCATTGAGTATTTTAATACACTGTAAAAATACATATTTCTTGTAGGCAGTAGTGTTTAGGCAGTTTGAGTTGGAAGGGATCATTAATGGTCATCAAGTCAAATTCCTCTGCAGGGAACAGAGGCATCTACAGCAAGAACAGGTTGCTTGGAGCCTAGTCCAAAATGTTTTAGGTTACCAATTTAGAATACGCTGCTTAATAATTATCATGTGCTTTCTCTCTGGCTATTTCCAGGTGTATTTGATCAGACACTGTCTCAGCAAAATTTTTCAGAGTATGCTGCAGATTCTGCAGATTACTTTTTATAAACTACACGTTACTTTATGTTCTAGTTAACCTTTTATTGTTTAGATAATCTCATCTTTGTCAGCTCTGTGACATAATACTAGAGATGTTTGTCCTGTACTGATATTTTATGAAAATGTGTGTATTCCTTGATTATTCCTCCTGTTTTATTCCAGTTTGTTGTGGGTTTTTTTTCTTAATGTTATTTTTAAGCATTTTTTCTAGTCTCATGAGTTCTGATCTTAACTCTTTATGCTAACTGTATGACTTTACTATGTCTTTGCAGCATCTTTTAGAAGTGTTTAGTTTTCAAGATTTTGTTGTTGTATCACCTACCAACACAAGTGGAAGTATTAATTATGTAATGTAAGAAGCATAGGACATATTTTGTTGCTCTTCTCCCTCAAGACTTGCAATAACATTGATATAACCATCCAGAAAAGATCTCCAAAAGAAGGAACCAGTTTTCTGTGATCCTCTTGACTCAGCTTCCTTTATTTTTTGTTACAAGTATTTAGAAACACATTACAAAAGTGTTTCTAAATACTTCCCAATTAAAATTAAAACTTAGAAAATTAGAAATTTTTTGTTAAAACACTGTAATGTTTCAAAAGTTCACTACATTTGCCTTGTTGCATTCTCACTGTTTCTAACAGCATAAGACAGACAAAATATTCCCTGATATCATGATAATGCTGATAAAAGCAGTTTTAGGGTGCACAGAGATATAATAATAACTCTGCTAGGCTTTTCTGTGAGTTTTTTTCCATTATCAGATATCATAGAATCTTAGAATCACAATCTTGGAAGAGACCTACAAGATCATCCAGTCTAACCATCTACCTATTACCAATAGTTCTCACTAAGCCATGTCCCTCAGTATAATATTGAACCTTGAACACCTCCAGGGTTGGTGACTCCACCACCTCCCTGGGCAGCCCAATCCAGCCCTCCAACCACTCTTTCCTAACATCCAGTGTGACTCTCCCCTGGTGCAACTTGAAGCCATTCCCTCTAGTCCTATCACTGGTTACACAGGAGAAGAGGCCAACCTCCATCTCACCACAACCTCCCTTCAGGTAGCTGTAGAGATCAATAAGGTCTCCCCTGAGCTTTCTCTTCCCCAGACTGAACAATACCAGGTCCTTCAGCCGCTCCTCGTAAGACCTGTGCTCCAGACCCCTTGCCAGCTTCATTGCCCTTCTCTGGGTATGCTCCAGGCCTCACTGACTTTCTTGCAGTTAGGGGCCCAAAACTGAGCACAGTACTTGAGGTGCAGCCTCACTAGGGCTGAGTACAGGGGGACAGTTAATTCCCTGCTCTTGCTGGCAATACTATTTCTGATACAACAGCTCTTCTACTTTTAACTCTCTCGTGACCTCACGAAATTTCAGAAGGTTGCAAGTGGTTGATGTAACCTTTGATAGTAATGTAAGTGTGTGGAGCAACTCATAAAACACATCTTCAGAGACTTACTGCTTATTTTAAGGGAAATTGAAGTTCAGTCTATACTCCTTCAGACCCTGGACTGAGAGACCTTAAAGATGTTATTAAAATCTAAATTCTCCTGGAGCAATAAAAGCAAAAGTCCAAATAAAGCATTGCACAGAAGCAAAGATTGACGCTATTGAATTGAAATAGTTGCCTCCAGGTCTTGCATTGGTTTTTATAGAGTACTGATGGTTGCTAAGTTCATTTTTCGCTTCTAGCATCCATTATGCGTGTCAGAACAGATTGAATGACAGTGTCTCACTCATGAACTGAATACCCTGCATTTTGAAGGAGAAACTTAATCAATGTTCATTTAGCTGAAAGTAATCCCTCCTATTTCTACAACCAGGTCTTTGAATCCAGGGGCAAAATTTGTCGATTTGTGAGACTTTGTATGGTCTTGACACAGCAACAAGAGAGAATAATCTGATTAGCAGTGTTAAAAAACACACTTAGAAATAAAAATACTTCTAATAAGAAATACATTAATTATACTTTCGCAGAATGGGTTTACTGAATAGGACACAACTAATGCTTGGACACCCAACAGTATATTTCCACCAAGGTGAACAAAGATCAGGCCTGCAGACCCTGTGTGTTAGAGAATGAGCATTGGAAGGCCAGAAGAATGTGTCCCTCACAGCCTTTCTCAAAGCATAATCTATTCACATTACATTGTCTGTTTAAAGGACTTGAGGGATTCCTTAGGGCACATTCTTGCTTTGAGTATGGAATTTTTAGTTACCAAAAATAGTTTTAAACGCTTTTCAAGAAAATAAGTCAAACAGATTCTTCAAAATATGTACTGTTAAATTATTTTTACTGCATGTTCTTTCATGTGGAGACTTGATTGTCATCCTCCAAAGTTGCTTGGGATGCATTAATAAAGTAATTCGGGGAAAACTTTATTGTGTACACTCTTTGTTTCTTCAAAACTTAGAGTAATTATCCTTAACTTTTTTTGTGTGTTTTGTAAAGGTTCATATGGCTCTTGTGTAGATCACAAACTGATACTGAATACAGGCAGATGTAAAAGTTAAGGGAGGGGATGTAATGTTTGCTAGTAATACTGAATAGTACAGAGTAATACTGAAAATTTTACATATTTTGAAAAGTGGCATGAGAATAAATAACATGTAACAATGTTGGTAACTTTTGGAACTGTATTGATGTAGTTTATGAAGGATTAGTAAAACAGTAGGTGAAACTTTTAATGCATTTTGTTTTGGTATTCCATATGTAGTCAACTTTTTATCTTTCTCCTGTGCTATTCAGGTCCACGGCGTGCTTATAATATCCATTTGAAATGTGTTAAGTGGCTACAAATTTAGCCTATATGTAACATTTGGTAGAAAATACTCTTATGTATTTTTAATAATCACAGAAATAACTCCATATTTCATGCTTTATGTGTTTTGTTTTTTGTTTTTATGGGTGACAGAGTTAATGAGGTATTAGAAAGGATGTAAAGATAACCATATTTAGTAACATGATATTGAGATGTATTCACTCTTAAAATTTACAGTCCTTTTCTTAAATAGCAGCTGTAGTTTGGTGCATCGTACAAAAGCCTGTTGTTTAAAAGAAGCAG
>VXAB01001098.1:38942-71438 GCA_013399175.1 Odontophorus gujanensis
TTCTTTTCTGTTTTTGTCATCTTTAAAATTAGCACTTAATTTGATTTTCTTGATATTTTTCTGTATTAGTCACACAGACTCTTGTTTTAAATCTACATTAAAGTCATAAACTAGTTGGAGTGCCTTTGTTTAAACCACGTTGTTGTTACAAATTGCACATTCATGTTTTTTTCACAGGATAATGAAAAATAGGGTGGATAACAGGAGTAACAATAAGTTCATAGTATCGCAGCAACAGTTTTGTACCTCTGGATATTTTTATAAATACTGATTCTCCTGGAGTGCATAGCAGTTTCGTTGGCATGCTGATTTACATTAGTAACCAAATATTCCAGGCTTGTAGCCAGTGATAATGTCTCAATTTTTACAGATTGTATTTAGTTGTTTGACAAAACTTGCAGGTAGCTTGATGTTTGAAACAGTTTGTGTTTATCTTTTTAATACTGTAGTCATGTTTTAGGAATCTACTCTTAGTATTCTGTTTGTTTATGAATTTTACTGTGGAGGAGCAGTTGTTCTGCTTCTGTTCAAAGGCTTTCATCGCTCACATAAATTTGATATACTAAAACACCTTCTCTGTAATTTGTTTTCAGTTCTCCTTGCAAACAGATATGACCAGAAGGCAGCTGGAGTATGAGGCAAGGCAAATCAGAGCTGCAATGGAAGAACAATTGGGAACTTGTCAGGATATGGAGAAGCGAGCACAGGT
This sequence comes from Odontophorus gujanensis, assembly GCA_013399175.1. NCBI lineage: Eukaryota > Metazoa > Chordata > Aves > Galliformes > Odontophoridae > Odontophorus > Odontophorus gujanensis. Next base: position 39,652 of record VXAB01001098.1, read on the forward strand.
AGAGTTTTTGTGAGAAAGAACAGATTTTTCCATGTTTTTATTACATTATTGATAGTTGTATCTTTATATAACGTGTAAACACAGTGATAGCTTACAGCATGTGTGTCCTTTTGGCTTGCCTGGGCTGCATTGAGAAAGACAAATTGGGCTGCATATAAAATATGTAGTATAGTTAATGTATATAAGTAACAAAACTTCTTTATTTTTAATACATTTTTATTAAGACATTAAAAAAGAGGGCCACAAAAACCTGAAACTAGTGGGGTCTTTGATCTTGGTTTAGTAAACCTAGTGATCAAAGTCTGGTATGATGGAAGTGGTTGCAATTCTTAGTGAGTTCTCAAGGTGCCTTTGAGAGACTTCTTTAAATTGAGAATAAAATCCAGTGAGGATTTTATAGATTTTCTTAACCAGAGACCATACATCAATTCACATGTGTACCTTTAAGTTGTTTGCTTTTACCAAGAGTTGTTTTGCATTCATAATGAATACATGCACAATTTTGTAAGCAAATCATCACTTTTAGAAGTGTAACTCAAAATGTAACTATGTGAAACCTTTAAGTAGAATAATCAGTTACTTGCTGGTTGTAAAAACTATTCTCCCATGGCTGTTTATTTGAGCTATTTATTACTGCTTGTTTCCATAATGTTAAATAACAATTAGGTTATAATCTGTTTTTATGTGTTTGAAGAGCAAATCTTTTCAGTGAAAACAGTCTGTTTAGGTGCTATCTTCTTCTCCAGGTTTACATGAGCAGAAATTATGCTACATATAGAACATTTCTAATTAACTCTGTTTGTAGATACAGTTTAAAGAATGTTTTCTAAAATGAGTTAGACTTCTCAGAAAAATTATGTGGCTTTAATTTTTTACAGAATACATATCCTGTAATAGAATATAAACCTAACTCTTGTCAGGTATATACATAATGGATGTATAAGGATCTGTTATTATGGATGTACTCAAGACAAAGCCAAGTTCATTCTTCCCTTTTTTAGTCTGCTTGGATAATAACCAGCTGTGATCTGGAAGTTGTATGGCTGTACTATCAATGTTTAGCAGCTACAGTAATGTCCTACATGTATACAGCTCTTCAACTTCTGTCAATCGCTTGTGAGTGAAGGCAGAACAGGCTCAGCCTGTGTGTGTCTGGTTAGCTCTGTAGTATAAGGTAGCAGTGTGGCATCAAACTTCTGAGTTTTGTTACTAATGGGCTAATGTAGAATAAGGTAAAGTAAGCTAAATGGATGCAGTATGCTATTGCCCAGGTTATTTATGCAGACAATATAATTGAAATTGTTAGAAGAAATTATTTGTCTGTAGTTTTCTCACTCTAAAAGTAAGTTTTCCCTTAGGCAGCTACTTCCCTACTCATTCTTTTTGAATTCTGGGAGGGAAAAAATCCTATCGAGAATGTTGAAATATGTTTTCTGAATTAATGTTTGCCTGTGGGTTTGTCACAGATGTTTTGTTCTTTATGTAAAACGCCTATTTACTTAAAGAAAATATGGTATCTACTCAAATAGGAAGTGACTATATTGACAACTTCCTCTTGTGGGCTTTGACTGATAATTCCTATAGGTTTCACTGTACCAAGGATAGATGCCAAAACTGTTTAGAGGTACATTGGTGTCCAAATATGTAAAAACAAATTCTGTATTATTTCACTGTGGTGTCCAAATGTGCCATGAACTTACTGGTTTTTCAACTTTCTTATTGCTCTGTATATTCTCCTTTCATAAATGTAAAAGGAGATGTAAATATAAAAGGAGAACTGGCTTCAGTGGACAAAGAGAAGGCTGAGGTGCCGAATGACTTCTTTCCCTCAGTCTTCACTGGTGACCAGGATTCTAGTATTTCTCGTGTCCCTGAGCCCTGCATCACTAAATCTCTAGGTGGGGACTGAGACAGTAAGTCCCCCCTCCCCCCCTCACTGTAAGGGCAGAACAAGTCTGAGACCGCCTCATGAGACTGAATGCGTACAGGTCTATGGGGTTGGATGGCATGCATCCCAGGGTTCTGAAGGAGCTTGCTGAGGTGGTTGCTGAGCGGCTCTCCATCATATTTGAAAAGTTGTGGCTGTCAGGTGAGGTCCCAGATGACTGAAGGAAGGGTCACATCACTCTCATTTACAAGAGAAAGAGCAAGGAGGACCCGGGGAACTAAAGGCCAGTGAGTCTCACCTCTACCTGGGAAGATCATGGGGCAGATCCTCCTTGATGACCTGCTTCATCACAAGAGGAATGAGCTTGTGATCCGAGACAGCCAGCACGGCTTCACCAGGGGAAGTACATGCTTAACCAATCTTGTGGCCTTTTATGATGGACTGACAGCATTGGTGGACAAGGGGAAGGTGGCTGGTGTCATTTACCTGGACTTGAGCAAGGCCTTTGACATGGTCCCCCACCACATCCTTATCTCCAAATTGGAGGGATGTGGATTTGATGGGTGGGCCACTCAGTGGATAAGAAATTGGTTGGAAGGCTGCAGACAGAGGGTGATGTTAGTGGTTCTGTGTCCAGGTGGAGGCTGGTAACGAGCAATGTCCGCCAGGGGTCTGTCTTAAGGCAGTGCTCTTTGACATATTTATCAGTGACATCGACTATGGAATCGAGTGCACCCTCAGCAAGTTTGCTGATGACACCAAGCTGAGTGGTGTGGTTGAAACCGTGGAAGGAAGTGATACCATTCAGAGGGACCTCAACAGACTTGAAAGATGGACCCGTGTGAACCTGATGAGGTTCAACATGGCAAAGTGCAAGACTTTGCACTTGGGCTGGAGGAATCCCAGGCATCTATACAGACTGGAAGGAGCAGTCCTTGAGAGCAGCCCTGCAGAGAAGGACCTGGGGGTCCTGATGGATGAAAAACTTAACATGAGNGGCATAACTGCTTGTTCTACAGCATACAGTGCAAAATCTGAGTTGAAGGATGGAAACAGCTGAAATGTAGAAAGACTGGCACTGCAGACAACTCTGCCTCTGCATTAAGAGGCCCAGAGATATTTATTCTGTGCAAGAGCTCGTAGCCTTCCATTGCCAATTCATGTACTAGCCACTTTTCTCAGAGGACCATAAAAATATAACCTTCTCCCCCTCCCAACTGTCACTAATTCCTCTGAACTCCTCTTCCTGAAACAAGTCAGCTCACAGCAACCATTGTACCCCTTTTGAGGATTGTGTATGACCACATGGCCAATGGTTACACAAAAAGGTGCAACAGAGGACTTTATAATTTAGCTGGTTTAACTGTTTACACTAACTCTTACCTGAAGTTTATAACTTTACATGGTATTTCTCATTTGAGAGGAGAAAAAAGATTTTTTAAGTTTTTAAATTTGTTCTTTAAGTGTTCAAATATTGTAATGCATATACTTAATTGTATATAGTTGCCAGAATGAAAAAGATCTGAAGTTTTTAAGTTTAGAATTCCTTAAAATCTCACAAAAAATATAATTTAGATAAGAATTTATCCACAAGATCTTTATTTAAGGAAAAGAAATAAAAAAGAAAAAAAGCAGACAGTTAAGGATAGAAGAAAATGTTTACCCAAAAGTACTGCACAGATGAATACGTCAACACTGCTAATGTCAATCAAGTCATTTATAATTATGTCTATTATTTATATTGTAGTCCTATTCGGAAAAAAAAATCCTTTGTAAAAGCAAACTGTTCCTTTAAAGGAAAGTACTATTTCTTATTTTTATTTTTCAGAAAATGAAGGAAACTTTTTTACTAAGTGCTACTGGAGTACACTTCACTGGAGCAAATTACTCCTAAGTAATTTGTATCCTAAGTTGCTTTATCCAAAAATATTATTTTGATAAGAGTGATAAATAAGTATTTCGGAATCCATGGGAATATGTTATAAGTGATAAGTGATATTACTTATATAGCTACTAAGATTTCAACAGTTTTCTGAATGCGTTCAGATACTTGAAAATTAATTCCTAGGCATGCAGATGTCTTAATAATCAAATGGTATTGTTAACCAGAAAATATATGAATGTGGCAGTGCATCAACACAGTGCAGAGTAAATAATGATTATTCTCCAAGTTTAGAACCCTCTTTTAATCTTTAATATTTGCTTGTTTGACTTATTACTCTGAGGTCTCTTGTAAGTTACACAATAAAATGAACGTTCTTTTGAATTTTTGGCCTTCCCTTTACCATAGTCATCAAATTAATACCCAGTATGCTGCTACTGATAGCATATCCTGAGATGCTCTAATATGTTTACATAGGAAAAAGTATAATTGGTCTTCATTAAGTGATATACTGACTTCAGGCTTGTTTTCAGTTTCATTGCTGAACAAATTACATTAGGTTCATACAGTTTTGTTTGCTTCTGGTAGTGCTTTGACTGTGTACCTCTGGTTTCATGTGTTGAACTTTAGATTATGAAGGCAAGAGGTGCTTTCTTTTTTGTGCTTGTTCAGTGTTTGGTACAAAGCATGCTTCTGATTGATGGAACTTCTCAAGTCCCCTGTAATACAAATTAATCGCTTAGTAGAAGAGTTGTCTAATGCTTAATTTTTTCAAGTGAAATTTGGGACTTGTTCTGAAAAGTTTGTTAGTGGTACTTGACAAATTATACTATCTTGTGTATTTTTCATCTGCCAAAAAATATTTCCCCATGTTTAGATGTGTATTTATACATATTCATATTCCTTTGATGTCCTTTATGCAATTAATTGAAATAGAAGGAAATTCCAAAGTCATTCTTAGAGAAGTATTTTGTCCTAGAATTATAGACTGACTTGGGTTGGAGGGGACCTTAAAAATAGCCAAGTTCAGTTTCACTGCCATGGGCGTGGTTGTGCCCCACCAAATCAGTCTGCTCAGGTCCAGCTGAGTCTGGCTTTGAACAACTTCAGAGACGAGGCATCGCAGTTTCTCTGGGCAGCCTGTGTCAGTGCCTCAACGCCCTCTCAGTAAAAAACTTCCCCCTGCCTTCTAATATAAATCTCCACTCTGATAGTTTAAAATCTTTCCCCTTTGTCCTATTGCTATCGCATTGAGTAAGAAGTCTGTCTCCCTCCTGTTTGTGTGCTCCCTGTAAGTACTGGAAGACCACAGTGATGCCTCCCTGAAGCCTTTCCTTCTGCAGGCTGAACAAGACCAGCCCCATTAGCCTGTCTTCATGGGTGTGGTGCTCCAGCTCTCTGATGCTCTTTTTGGCCTCTTAGGGACTCACTTCAGCAGCTCTACATGATTCTTCCAAAATACAGGCATATGACATATTGTCATATATTCCTCACCAATGTACATTTATTTCCAGTAATAAATTTATATCATTCTAATACTTAAGAATTTCCTCATGCAGGAGCTAAGGAAAGTGAATAATCTGTTTGCTTTATGTGCTGCTTTCAAATTTTTACTTTGCTATTCATAGCTGTGCGTCTCTACTAAGTGTTGATGTTCATGATGCTTTTCCCACAACACATTGTGATGTATGTTTCAGGAATTCATTCAATTTTGTGTTTGTAGGCTTTGTCTCTTAAGATTTTGAGATTACATTGTGTTTCTACTCCATGTGTGTCTTTTGGTATAGTACCTTCTTAAAAAGTTCATCTTATTTTCATTTTCAGGTTGTAAAGATGTTAAATAAGGTTGGTTATAATGATCCTTGCAGTGTCCACTAGATGCACAAAACTTTGTTGTTTTTGGTTTTTTTTTAGTATAACACTGAAAATGTTTTTCAGGTACAACAATCAGGATTTTATTAATCTATCCATTGGAGAAAAATATATTATTGAATCAATTCAGTGTTCTGTTCATATTCTGATGTTACTGGTCTAATTATTTTCTGCCCACTTTTGGAGTCAGTGACTGCATATTATCAAGCTCACACAATTATCTACCTCTTTTTTTATTCACTTGCTGTTTCAGATAGTCATAATTCATCCTGTACTTCACAATACAGCTTGTATATCCATCCTGTAAAGTTTGATTTTTCAACATTCCATTTATGAACCACAGAATGATTGCATTGAGAAATGAGTAGCGATACAGCTTCCTCTAAAAAAAAAAAGTCAGATAGATTCAGGAATGTCTGTGTAAACCCAGACAAACCAAAAAAGTACTACGTAGCTTTTTCTTTACACTTCCCTTGTAAATTATTTGAGATTTGTAGGAACAGAAAACATTCAGAGGCTGGTCACATAAAGAAAGCTCCCAAATCATCATAGCTGAATGTAACAGAAGCCATTCAGTATTTTATATTTTGAAGATGCTTGGTCATCATAAATTCTCTCAAATTTCTGTATGGAGAGTAGAGTGAAATCATTTGCTAAAAAAGTACTAGCATTATCAGAGACCTAACTGTCCGCTGCATTTTCAATGTTTGCAGTCATGCCTGTGTTTTCTTGTGAAGAACACTTGAATTGCAACCTGAATAAAGTAGTTCTGTTTGTATAAGCTGTTGTAATTAGCTGTATTTGCAGTGAATTTTTCATATTGTTGTTATATGGAATAAGTAAAAGGTATTTTGAATAAAACCATTCATTTCAGGTGAGGGTGACACGAATTCAACAGATAGAGAAGGATATTCTTCGTATACGGCAGCTCCTGCAGTCTCAAGCAGCAGAAGCAGAGGTTAGTGAATCTTCTTTTGTTTCTGATATGTATTTATTAAAAAAAAAAATTCATTTGAATAAGCTGGTGGATAGGATTATTTGCAGAAGCCGGTAATGTCAGAGTTATTGAACTAGTCAATTTACGAAGTTAATTACTTGTTCTCTTACCAGTGAACTGGAATTACTCTTCATGCTATTATTGATTGTTAATCACTAACGATAAACCAGTTAAAAGTTCTACCAGTTAAAAGACAAAAGTGCAATGTGTTATAAAGGCTGAACCTTTGTTTCATCAAGTAATTAAAACAATCAGTTGTACATGTCTTTCTGAAGAGGAATTATTGATAAACAATTTCATGGCTTGCTTATCTCTTGAGAAAGAAAAAAAAATACTAAGAATGATTACAGCTTTTGCCTGGTTTCTTAGAAGCCTTGCATAGCAAAAAGCAAAAAACCCAAAACCCTGCATTTGTAGTGAAAATTCACATAGAAAAAGTGGAATTAAACTGGTAAAATAGTTACAATTTTTATGTTGCACCTAAATATTTTGTGATTTATTTTCACCCAAAATATAAACTGTGAAAGTTCGGACCAGTATTTGGATTATTAAGGGTTGTATCTTTTTCCATTTGTAATGATAATGGTTTTATAATTGTAGAGTTTAAGGGAAAATCTGGAGTTGTATGTGAAGCTATAGTTGTGTGTGTAATTAAAAGTGTCTGCTCTTTTGACACATTAGCCATTGCAGTTGTTTATGCATATTGATGAGAGACCCTCTCAGCCTTCTCTTCTCCCTGACTGTATCCTGTGGGATTCTTTCAAGCAGACGCCTGAAAAGGTTACAGTCTGCTTTCCTGCAACATTAGACTGTTGTTCAGTTTTTTGCCTTTCTCTGTCCTTTATGGATCCTGAATTCTACCATCTCAGTCACCACAGCCAAGGCTTTGATGTCCCCAACCAGTTCTTCCGTCTTTGTAAATAACAGCTTCAGCAGATCGTCTTTCCTTGTTGCCTCTGTGATTGCCTGTGTGAAGAAATTATCAGCAGAGCACTCAACACATCTCTTAAGACTGTTTTGCTCTACTTTATAGTGCTTCATATGCAGCAGATATCAGAGTGTATAAAGTCCTTTGGGAGGCCCAGGCCCTGTGCAAGTTATGATTAGTGTAGTTGTTTGGAAAACATCTTATCTGTTTCTTCTTCCTGGTCAGATCTATACCATTTATCCATTACATCAGCATCCAGCTACTCTCCATCCATAAGCTGTTGACTGACCTTACCTATATCTCCATGCATTCCAGCTATTTTCCTTGGCTTCCCAGGTTTTAGGTTTTTATTCCCTGCTCACAGCCTTTCAGTCATGTGAGTTATCCCACTACTTCACTGTGAATCCAGGGAGGCACAGAGACTTTTACTCCTGCTTTTGTCACCATTGCAGCATGCAGTAACATAGAGGAGTTTCAGAGGGGCAGCCACACAGGAAGAAGCTAATGGTCCTTAAATTGCAAAGTCTATATAACTAAAAAGTGTAAGCATGAGACCTTTATTTTATTACTGTACTGAGCCTAATATAATGATACCTAGCTTGAATGTTCTGCTTCTGTTCGTAAAGATCTAATGACAAGAATAAATAACTGTATCTGCTGATATAGTTGGCTTCTGTGCCTATGTAAATAATTACATAAAATCAATAATATATAAAAAAGATCATATGCAGTAGTATAAAAAGTTCTGCAAAATATATCAGCAAAGAAAACTATAGTGCATTTTGAAGTTTTTGCAAATTACTAACTCCTGCAAATGCTGTTTGACATAGTTGAAGGAATCCATTTGCAAGTACCTTCCAGTTTCATGAGAATTCTCATATATCAACAAGATATTTGGTGAGATCTTCATAGAATACCTGATGGACAGGTATTCTGTGAAGGGTTTAACACAGTACATCTTTTTTCTGACTCAACTGCAGCAAAACTGTTTCAGTCTTACGGCTTCTTGTTCCTGTTTGTTGCTTCCTTCTCTTTGTCTTACCTTCTTACACCTGTATAATTTTTGTATTTACTGTGAAGACATGGCATAACAAACATTTCTGCTATCTAGAAAATAATAGTCTGCCTTTAGTTTTCTATGTTCAGAAAATACTAGTTATTGAATAGTCTGAAGAAAATTCTTCAAAGCATACAAAAGACCTAAGTCCTAGTAAGTACACAAGAGACTCTTATAACAAGTCACAATTACAAGGTATTTAAGCAAAATATTCTAATTGGTTATTTTAGGAAAAATGATCAAGTCCTACTGTACTTGCAGATGTCTCGAAATAAAGAGATTTTTCCTTTCTTCTACCAGTACATACTGCAAAATCATTTGACAAGTGATAGTCATTGACTTCAGAAATATTCAGAGAACAGTGACAAGATCTAGAGATCACCTCAATCTTGGTATAATAGGCACATACAGTGTTTAACCATTTTTCTACTACAAAAGCAAACAAGCATACTTTATAACTTCAAAACTTATCATTATTTTTTTAGTGTGATGTCTGAATTCAGAAATGACAGATGGCTGTAAGTCCAAAAATTTTGTTCCAGAATAAACTCTGTTTAACACAGTGGATCCTTGCACTGTTCATTCTCTAGCTGTTGTATAATTCTCCACCACATGTAGAGGTTACAGTATCTGCTGTTGTATACATTCATTGATTCTTGATATGATTGGTTTAAATATTTTCATCCACCTTTCATCTACCTTCATTGTTAAAAGGTAATGCACAGACACAGGATACTTGCAGTGGTTATACTATCCTTGCTATACTATCTGCATACTATACTATATTACATTTTATATGTATGGTAGTAACGTATACTACATATATTATATGTTATGCTATGGTATTATGGTTGTACTGTTTTACTAAACCAAGTCTGTCAGAGATTAATGTTATTTGACTCAAAGTAATGCTATGTCTATACAAAAATTTAATCATCCATGTGTGACTGTGTGCATACACTTTTTATATATTTATGTAATATATCATAGTACTTTACTAATCACATTAATTTGATATATATTTATATGAAGGAATTGTTTCTCAGTAAATAGTAGCTATCTGCTACCCATGTTACTGTTAACTGCATTAGGCAATTCTTCTGTAGCTAGAGTAAAAAATCTTTGATGTCAACTCACAGATTTGATGTTCAGGCCCCATCGATGAATCACATAACATGTAACACAGGTGTGCATCTTTGTACATGTTGTGAGTGCACACTGCATTTTGAAAAGTGATCAACTGTGCTTCCAACTGTTATGAATGATCTTACAATTGCAAATGAAATTGGATGTTATGTTGATGACTTTTTATACTGGCATATTTTTGAGATCTTTTAGGGGGAATGAGATGCCACCTCTTAAATAATTACTGTGTGATAAACAGTGCATATAAGTGAGAAGAGAGAAACAGAATAGTGAGGGGAGTTCTGTTTTAAGTTTAAAAGAATGAAATGTCTCCCTGTTTGTGCTCCAGATGCATCAAAGCTTTTCAGTAAATACCATCAGCACTCAAAGAAAATGTGCCCCTAATTTGAGGCTATTGTTGGAAGAATAATAACTATCCCCTAGGGTAACCCAGTGCCTTGCTAATGAACACTTCTGATTTTGACCTCTGTGTACATTGAATACTGCATTGTTCATGAGATTGAAAATTATTGTAATCTAATGACTGGAAAATTCTGTCCTTGCTTCTAGGGGAGGCTTAGAAACAGATTTTATGTCAAACTCACCATTACACTTCACTCAAGACTGAAAATACTATGAGGGAAATAGTAGTCATATTCTGTATTCACCATGTTTTTCAACAAGGCCTGATCTTGACTTAGTTCCTACTCTTATACCAGGAGCCAGAATGTCTTTAGTCGCTGCATGTACATAAATAGTAATGAAAATTCATACATACTGTCAAAGACGTTGAGTTTTTAAATGAAAAATTTGGTTAAAACAGCAGGAACGTTGTCTCCAGAAGTACTTTGTGTGCTTTCCCATATAGGCTACTCATTTTCTATAATTAAATATACAATTTAAGAAAAATACCATCACAATTTATTCTCAGTTTTCTCATGTTACTCCTTTGTGTTTTTTGACAAGTGTTCTTCATTTAGTTAATTGAATATATATTTCATTTTTTAATATTGGTCGTAAATTATTATTAAACATGTATTTAGTTAATTACTGTTTTCTGAAACTGTTCAGTGTTAACTACTTTCTGGATTTGATACAGTAATGTCCATGTGAACAAAATAAATAAATTCTGGTGACACTGTGTGTTTGATCACCACGCACCTAAAGAAACTAACATTTTTTAGGTGACTAAAAAAGTTTCACTGGGTGCCCATTGAAGTAAAGTATGTTTCTGCTAAAAATTAAAGAGAAGTTTCCGTAAATCAAGGCAGACTGCAGTATCATAGGTTATGCTGCTCAAAAACATTTTAGGACCCTGTGGTGATTGAATTTAATATAGCAAATGTAGTTGAACAAATGAAAGGGGCATGTATATGGTAGTAGCCTCTGAGTCTAAAAAAGGTGGTTTGACATCAAAACTACCTTTATAAAAATAATCTTGTTTTTGAGGTAAGGCAGTACCTTTTCAACACCAGACTTCAGTGAGGGCATGTTTATGTGTTGCTATGAAAAGCTGGAACGTGTCAAGCATACTAGTGGGTGATGCTGGATATTTCACTTACTTAACAATGCTCAATTACTCTATTTGATTTTTAAAGGAACTATAATTAAGGGCCTGCTTTTGGTGTTGATTTGCTGATATATCTTGGTGAGAGGTTTATATAAACTTTGTTGGTATCAAGCTATTTACTCCTGCAGTGTTTGTTGTTAAAATTTAGGTTGACTTGTTTTTTTTTTTTCAAACAGAAATCGTTTGTCTTACGATGTAAGCTTAATGTAACCGTGCTAGCTGTAGTCTCCAGCATGGATCATGTGACAGCGCAGGGAAGACGGTTGTTTGCTCCAATTCTGTTACATTTCTGATAGTGACACGAGCACAGCTGGTTGAAAATGGTGTTTCTGTGTCTCACAGCAAATCCTTTGTCTTGCAGGACTGTAATCCTCAGAGGACAAGCTTTACTTTTATCTTGCAGTTTTTCTAAGACAGTCAATCTCAGCTGTTAATTATTGAAACAAAGTGCCATGAAATACAAAATGCTGTTTTGTGGCTTTGTGAAGATGCAGCGTTGTTGATTCACAGTCTAGAGAGCATTGAATGGTTGTATCTCATTTCTCTATGTAATTTCATAAACTGTTACATTGACAGAGAGCACCTCAAGGCAAGCATGATGCAGGTTCCCATGATACAGAGAGGCAGAGTGAAGGTCAAGGAGCACCAGAAATCAGTATGTCTACTAGCAGTACTGGTCAGGTAAATTGATTGTTCTGTTTATTTATGTTGTGTTCTGTAAATGCAGATATACCTTACAGTGTTTGCATGCCTGCACATTTTGAATAAGATTTTTGAGCTTCTTCATTGCATCAAGAACTGAATAATTTATTGTGTTTAGTAGAAAGAAATGTTTTTTATATGATGGAATATATGTATTTGATAATGCAGGAAATGGCTTTCATTGGTTTAAATAATTAATTAGTCTAATGCAAAGAAAAAATGTTACAAAAGTGTCTACAAAGAATTTTACTTTGTTGTAGCTGACCTGTAACATGAGCAGTATGATTTAATTATGAGAAATGGCTCAATTTTTACATTAGAAGTGATCATTGTAGCATCAGTGATTTTAAATAGAAGAATCAAATGGCAGGTTTATCATTAGTGTTTCCTTAATACCATTTTAAATAAAACTTTGAAACAGTCGTATCCATGAATAATCTGAAAGTGTGCTAAAGTTGTTTAAATGCTTTTCAATAGTCAGTCGTTCCTGTTCCTTTTATTAGTGAAATGCATTTCAAGAATTATTTTGTGTTATTTTAAATTCTTCTTGTATTTTTAAAAGAAATATCAAAATGTATGGCTTACTTCTGTGGATAAAACTGTTTATTTACCATGCACTAATGTTCATTCATTTCATAATCTCCAACTGTAGGTGAGACATACCCGATAGTAAGTTGGATTTTCAGACTTTGCCCTTGAATTTCAATAGTTGAATTCATATGCAAAATATTTTTACTACTTTAGAGAAATAGAATTACTTAAATCCTTCTGGAAGTATTGTGTAGAAGAAGATTTACCAGAAAGAATATAAATTACACTTTGGCTAGAATATTTAATGTGATTAAACATTAAGCACAGGTAATAATTTTGCCTTTGAAATATATTTGATAACCATTTAGAATTAAGTTGTGTCGGCCATCTCTGAGTAATTGCTTTGGGCTTTGAGTCTCATTCTTAGGACAGTGTTATTGTTTGGGGAAAAGAAATAGTTCAGCACAACTTTCAGATTGAAAACAATGTATTTAAATAATTGATACACTGTGGCTGCATCATCAGTCTTTACTGAGTGAATCAGGAGTTATTTTGGAGAAAATTCTTTACAGGGAAGGAAGGAAAAGTGGATTGTCATCTGGCAGACTCTCAAGTGGAGGATTCATTTATTCTTCATTTGAAGTCCTATGTTTGTGATTTTTGCAATTTTCAAATTTGCTTCGTAAAAAATGTTGAAAAGGTATATCCTTTCTTTCTGGAGGGTGATAGATACAGGTCTCTGAATCTTTATTCTAAGAGACATCTGGGGATTATTTACTTCCAGTACAAGTCCAGAGAGAGGAGGCTTAATGGATTGTGCATAATGTTAATTTCTGATAAACCAGCTCAGTTTGCTTTGTTTTGTTGAGTAGTCACGGTTAAGCAGAACACCAGAAATTTAAACCAAATTATTTGGGCCTACTTATTTTTGTAGTCATTCAATCAGTGTTACTTGAAATACTACCAATTGAAGCTGGGATTTTTCAGGATTCAATCATGTCATTTTCTGTACCATCTTTCAGCTGTCTTCTCTTCCATTCTCTTCAGTCTTGACACTGAAGTTAAATTTTTGCTTTCCTTTGTTTTGCAAGCTTTATGAAGGAATTTAGCTAAGTTCCCTACTTCATGAAGGAAATGTCCCACAAAGCAGAGAAAATGCCTTGTACTTTTTCTGTCAATCAAGTCATGTTAAAACAAACTGGTTTAAAATTGTTATTTTGTGCATGACTTTTTAGATGTCACTGAAATGGTTCACTTATGTGTATGAATTTTTAATACTTGTGAAGATTCCTTCACAGTCAGTGTTTAAAAACAGAATATGAAGTAATTTTTCAACTCCCAGAATTTGTTTTTTTATTTGGGCTCTAATATTAAAAGAACAAACATGATTGCAAATAAATATTTATCAACATCTGTTTTGATCATGGTGGGTGTTACATATTCACATAGGTAAGCATTACACATGAAGATACTCCTTCTATACAGAGAAAAGCAGCAACTAAAGAGAGATACAGGTTTTGGTCAACACAGCACTGAGAAGACTTAGATCTTGTAAAGCATTCTTCTCAGTTGCAAGACGAGATGAATTTCACCAGTACTGAAGTGAAATAAATAGAACAATATTCTCATAAAGTGTTGGCAACTCAAATGTATATTTTAGTTTCCCAAACTGAATGAGGAGGGAGTGACATCAGGAAACTTCATAAATAGGAAGAAGAGACAAAGAAAGATCAACAACAAAGACAAAAAATAAAGGAGTGAGTAGATAGCAGTGGTGAAAAAGAAAAAAAATGTAAATACACAAAATAGATTTAAAACAGGGCAAATATGCTAATAGTACGTCTTGCTACAATAGGTAGGGACATGCTATTCATGATCATTTTTAGGAAAAATATATCATTTTATAGTTTTTTATTAAAAAATAGAACAGTTTAATCCATTTATGGTTTTATTTTGATACAGACAAATTTAAGTATGGTTACTCCTCGTCCAGGTGAATCTCTTAACTTGTCAGTTCTTTTTTATCTGATTGTGTTATAGAGGTGTATGTGCAGTCTTATGCAATATATAATCTGACATAGAAGTAGAATTATCCTTTTTTTTCTCCTTAAAATCTTAATTCAGCTTGTTGCAAAATCCTCCTTTTTCTCAGTGAAAACAGTGATTATAAATTAATTCCATTGGAAAATAAAATTCCATTGAGAGAGGATTTTGGGAGAAGCTGTAATAAAATCCACCTTAACAGTGACATCTAAGTACTGTTGGCAGGGAGGACCTGACTTAACCAAAATATGTTGAGAATTCATAACTGTAAATATGATTTCGTGGTCTAGTGCTGAAACAGAATTAGACAATAGTTGTTTTTTCAGTTAGTCTTCGTATTGCACTGAATTTTTGTTTGAATTTGTAGGGTTCTGCTGCTCGAATGGACCACGAGACAGCCAGTGTTATGAGCTCTAGTAATAACTACTCTGTGCCTCGCAGACTGACAAGTCATCTGGGTACCAAGGTAACCGAAGATTACAAACCACAGGTCGCTAATGCTACATTTCTACTAATACAATAACCTCATTGTTTCTGGCAGTAGTACTAATATTAGCTGAGTAATCTATTCACCTGTAGTAATTTTATGGAGATACAATTTAACAGTATTTTCCAACTTCTATATGTATGCACAGAATTATTTTTTTCACTTGTTGACAATAAAAAGTTACTACAGTAACAAAGAACCAATTACTAGAAGTTCCTAGAGTATTTAAAAGCTCCATGATGTTGATCTGTACTCTGTGATGAAAACTTCTAAAATCAGTTCTTGAAATACTTTTCCAGAGACCAAATTCACGAAACGTATGCAATTGCTAAGGAATTAAACAGGCCAAAAATTTTAAACAGTTATGTAAGACATTCACAGTGGTGTCTGTCTAGAACAGAGTGTGTTTGAAAGTATATGTGCAGCATGAAAAAGAGATGGAAAAAAGCACAAATTTCTTACAAACAAGTTCATGGAACACTGGAGTTTGTGTTGCCTCTGGACTCAACAATACTATCAACGGGATACTGATCCCTGTCTTCCATGACTCATTTGTCTTGATGGCATATTGATTACTTTGGGTCTTAAATATGTTGCTGTAATGTTGGAATTTCTGTCTTGCACTGTATGCATGCCACAAACAGATGTGATGTCGGTTAGTCTGTTAACAAGTTTTCATTGCAATCTATAGAATTTCCTGAAGCTGCAGGCTGATGGAGAAACCTGAATGCATGGAGAGTGTGAAAAAATACATGCAAAGAAGTAGATTGAGCTTAGAATTAGAAGAGCTTAGTTCTGATACATGAGAAGATGTAGAGATTCTAAACAGAGTAGTGCATTTATAAATGCAGAAAGAGATGTCTTTATCTGAAGTGAGTGTATACAGGGAAGGAGAGAAAAATATTTCATAGTTTTTCCTATCCTTTCTTTGCCACGGCTTGGAGGTCAGATTTTGATGGCTTCTTCAGCTTTATTATCTGACAGAAAAATTATCTTTCAGATCTGAATTACTGTGGATTAAAGCTACCACTTGAAATACCTGTCAGAAGGCATACATAAAGCAGTTAAATTCACCGTATTTTATGAATCCAAGCAGTTTGTTTTAATACTACGTATGAATTTTTCCAGACCAGAATGCTAGGTTGTTATAAGATAGCTTCCAAGACTATTTCAGTTGATTTTGCATGAGATCATACAGTTTCACAGGCATCAAGACTTCCATTGTTCCGTCAGTCCTATGGTATTTCAAGAGATACACATTAGCAGATTGCTGCTTTGTCTACTCACTGCCCTGTAATTTTTGTTTAACTAGGTATTTGAATCTTTTGTGAAGAAACAAAATCATTAATTAGTCTACTAAGTAGTACAAAAATCTGACTTCTTGTAGAAAACTTGGTTTAGCAGTCCAAAGTGTCATTTCTTAGTTAATACATTCTAAAGAAATGCCCACTGCTATCCAAGTTCACTTTATGATAGTTTCTTTACATTGTGCTGTGATTTTGAATGTTGCTGTTTGTCTTGGCTTTAGGAGTTTGTGTAGAGTTCAGGAGTTCTAGATAGTATCTCTACCATCTTCTACACTATAGCATTCTACTAGCAGCTTACTGAAGGAACCAAATGCAATTCTTAATGTAAATCTACTGATGATGAAAACAGAATGGGAAAGACAAATCAAACTGTGCACTGACCACAGATAGATAAAGGAGTCCCTGAAGAATCGTATTTTTTAATGTGAAAGTTTGTTGGTTTAAATTTAAATGTGCTTTGCTGGGTTTATAAGGCTTTGTTTAATTCTACAAATGCTTGGTACTTAGATGATATTAGATGAGCATTTGTTTCCTTCTCTGATTTTACCCCTGTAAACTTGAAGGGAGTTTTAATTTAATTCTGCAGTTTTGTTTTTACTGTAAATAATATTATATGCAAGTCCATATGCAAGTCACTCATTGTAACAAAAAATGGTTGGTTAATTTGAAACAGTTTAAGTGAAAACTCCAGGGTATTTTACTACGATGTAAAGTAGAAACTCATGTAATCACTCTTACCCTGTCTTGATACTTTTTTTAATACCACGTAACATTTTTTCACTGAAGAGCATTTCTACATGAAACTACAATTCATACAGAGCTTGCTTTTTTGAGACAGAGTTAATTGTGAATGTATTTTGTATTTTCAAAGTAAAATATTTTCATTATTGTTTATTTAATCATTTTGCGCAATGGAAAGTTAGAAGTCGTCATCAGTAGTCTTGCAGACCAATACAGCTGCCTGCAGTTACCACCAAATTATTCTAGCTCTTTAACCAAGAAATGAGATTTATTAAGGTCATAGATGGTGAAGTAGTAATAGTACTTAATTATTTCTAAATAGCATGGGCTCTTGCACCATTAAATTAATTGTTTGTTTGGGGTTGTTTTCCTCATCTGTACCGTTCAGATTTCACTTAAACTTAATTCTAATATGTAGTCTTAAAATATAACTCTATTTTTAAAATCATTTGACCTGCAGGTGGAAATGGTGTACTCATTGTTATCAATGCTTGGTACTCATGATAAAGATGACATGTCAAGAACATTGCTAGCAATGTCTAGCTCCCAAGACAGCTGCATAGCCATGCGTCAGTCTGGATGTCTTCCTCTCCTCATCCAGCTTTTACATGGCAACGATAAAGACTCTGTCTTGTTAGGGAACTCTCGTGGTAGTAAGGAGGCCCGTGCCAGAGCCAGCGCAGCGCTGCATAACATCATTCACTCCCAACCTGATGATAAGCGAGGCAGACGGGAAATCCGCGTGCTCCATCTTTTGGAGCAGATCCGTGCTTACTGTGAAACATGTTGGGAATGGCAGGAAGCACATGAACAAGGCATGGACCAAGACAAAAACCCAAGTACGTTCTTCAAGCTTTATACTTTTTGAAAAGCAGTGAGTTTACAAAAAATACAACCTACTTTAACTTCTTGGTAAATGTACGTAAGGTTTCTTAAATGTTTAGGTAGCAGCATATATAGTATGTGCAGCTGCATGTATAGACACACTATTTAAGTTGAGGTAGCATTAGGAAGTATCCTCTGTTACAGATATGCAATTCCTTAAACTTGTTCTTCAAATCATAAGACTTTCACATGCATTCTAAGTAATAACTCAAGTGTTTTATACCAGTAATCTCTGAATTAACAGTAAATTTCTGCTGAGTGCTATTTTACGTTTCAATGCGTAATGCATTATATCTAAATAAATAAATAATCCCAAATTGTTCTCCATTCAGATGTATTCAGGACGTGTTTCATTTAGGAAATTGATAAAGAGCACAATTTAAAAAAAATTAAGTCTAGGCAATATCATGAGAATTGTAATGTTTAATGCTGTATGTGAGAACTGTTTCAGTATTAAAACACCACAGTAGTAGCAGTTTTCTCAGGTCTTAATGCTCAAAGAAACAGCTTCATTTTAGATGCTGCGTTATTTAATTACACTCGAATACTTAATCTTACTGATGTATTTTCAGTAAGTTCTTTATTTTTCAAAACTAGTAATGTTTTTGGTTTATGTTTTTGTGGTGTTTTTTTTTTTTTTTGACCAGAATTATGTAATGCATACGTTGATTCTCCCCAGCTTATTTTTCAGTACCAAGTATATTTCTAGTACAGGTATATCATCTTGGTTGTATATGGATATATTCAGGCATCTGTGCATGCACGTTTGTTAGCTATATTCTGAAGTGATAGTCTATTTGTGGATTAGTAGGAAGAAACAAAATCCAAACAAAATTGGAATTGATTTCTCTTTAAGTTTTGATTCTCTTCAAAAATCTTACAATTTAGACAAAGTTGTATACCTACAAAATACTAACTGCTGCCTATTTCTGGATCAGTGCCTGCACCAGTTGATCATCAAATCTGTCCAGCAGTGTGTGTTTTAATGAAACTTTCATTTGATGAAGAACACAGGCATGCTATGAATGAGCTTGGTAAGACCAAATGTATTTATCTGACTTCATTGAAAAGGTTGCTAGAAATGCTGATGTTCATTGCTTGTAAAGATTACTTCAAAGAATACGTGGCTTTGTTCTGCCACTGGTTCAAGAAAATCATCAGTTGATTTGTGACTTCAAAGTGATTAATGCAGGTTACATTTAACTAGCCCATCACCCAGTGGTCAGGTTATGTTTCAAGTTACTTTTTCATTTGGCATGAACTCTGAATTTTGGGAGAGTATTATTGTCATTGAAGTTCTTGTGTCTTTCAGAAGCACTGGACTTAAAATGGAAGTCACCTTCTGAAGTATCAGTGTTATCAGTAGATTCCTGTTCAGCAGCCTGAATTTTTTTAGCCGTGCTCAGTCAATTTCATGCATGAAGTTTTCCTTCACCACATTCTCTGTAAAAATATTCTGTGTACTTTTTCCTCAGAAAATAACTTCAGTAATAACGATTAATTGATAATTGTCAGATTTGCTATATAATCATTTATGTTACTGGTGTGATTTCATCAGTTGTGACTTTAGCTGAAATTAAAGCATAAGTATTTTTATAACTATTTTTCTTCTTCATAAATACTTTTGTTCCCATTTCCACCTGCTTAAAGCTCAGTATCATGTTACCAAACCTTTCAGTTGGTACTAAACATAGAATTTGAGATCCAGAGTCATTTATTTAGAAGTTCATTTTATTTCCAGAGCCTTCTGTTTTTCAGATGTATAAGATGTTAATATATTCTTGATATCAGGATTGAAATTTGTTGGGTTTTTTTTTGTTTATTTGGCTTCTAAGGAGGTTTGCAAGCCATTGCTGAACTGCTGCAAGTGGACTGTGAAATGTATGGACTTACAAGTGACCATTATAGTGTTACGTTGAGGAGGTATGCAGGAATGGCTCTGACAAATCTGACTTTTGGAGACGTAGCGAACAAGGTAAGAATCAAATACATAGTAATTTCAGTTGATAGCTGTGTTTGAATTGTAGCTGGCTTACGGGTGAAGAAATCTTTTTGATAGGATATTGCATTTAGGCTCAAGGGAGAGACTTAAAACAAAAACAACACCTGCCATTTTGCTTCATACGCCCTTCCATGTCAGACAGCACTTTGTCAGAGTGCCCCTCTGCTGCCACCTGACACACATCAGCAACATGTAACAGAGGACTGGAGGGAAGGTTCAACTTCAGCACCACCATCTGCCTCTAACATTCAGGCCAACATAATAAAAAAGGAGCCATTGCTTCTGGAGTAGCCCTCATATATTTGCTGCTCAGCTGACAAGTAGCACCATTCTAACACATAATTCATTTTTTAAAGAATTTTTAGTTGTACTTTATTGCAGAGAATTTCTAACGTAAACCTTACAGTTTTTAACTCAATAATACATGCATTAAAAGCTGTTCTTCAGGTGTAAAGAAGATTTCTATACCGGTACCATTCTGAATCTGGTCCTAGACCTATTGTAAAAACTATAAAATTTATCACAAATCTACCACTTTGGGTTTTCAAGAATAGAAACTGAATTTGTTTTCAGTGGTTGTGGGCCAAGTATTTATTATCGGAAACAAACATTACTGAACTTTTTTGAACTTCAGAGATGATCAGCTTAAAATATCAAAGTATTATGCACCAGTAAACCACCTAATCTGTCATTTAAAACTTCACTTTTTTTCTGTTTTCTTCTGATTCCTATCAGGCTACATTATGTTCGATGAAGGGCTGCATGAGAGCTCTTGTAGCCCAACTGAAATCTGAAAGTGAAGACTTACAGCAGGTAACAATGCAATTAGATATTTCTTTTCTATTTCCACTATTTTGCAGCACTTCAATTTCATTACAGTGTACTGAAAGATGATTTCTTTTCTTAGTATTTACTTTCCTTCTACATATTTGGCCTTGCTGTCACTTCTTTTTGTACTTGAATTCTGTCTTTCCTATGAAATTACAAGGTTGCTGTCCACAATCAGCCTTCTCTCTCTCTTTTTTTTTTTTTTTTTTAATTAGATTCTGTCTTTGAAATATGCTGCATTTATCCTAGCCTGGTTTTTCTTTTGTGATTGTTTTTCTTGTGGTGTCTTGTCTGCATTAACAAACTTAGTACCTGTATTCATTCAGCAAATTACAAAGTACCAGTTTTCTTCCAGTAAAATGTCTATCTGTGGGTCATACTGTTTTGTTGGGTTTTTTTACTAAAGTATATCTAACAGATAGGCTATAAAGCTTTTATGACCCTGATCTGTTGATGGAAGTCCAGTTTTCAAGACAAGTTTAAGCAACCCTGGATTCTCTATTTTAGTTTGCTAATGACAGTGCTAGTAAACTGAGGGTTATTGCAATATTGTGGTTTCTCCTACAATAGCAGAAAGTAAATAATAGCAGAATAATAGTAGAAGAAGCTCTGCTTCAAAAGAGAATGTACATTTGACTTCACGGGGATGTTCAGTATGTACATATATGTTCTCCACAGCAACACCTAGAGAAACTTAAGTGTCAGCGAAGTGGTGTGACACCTGAGCGTCTCTTCCAGTGGCTCCTGCTTTATAGAAAAAAATATCCTGAAATAAAGTCCTAGCATGATCTAGGGACTTGGGAACACAGACATAGCCATTTGTGTGAAGCTAGTTTTAAATTAAATATTAAATCAGTATACTATTGTAAGCAATAATATCTATTATTACGATAGAATCAAAGGAACGGTATATAATCATCACTAAACCGTGTCCCTTAGTGCCACTTCCACATGTCTCTTAAGTACCTGTCAGGACAGGGACTCCACCACTTCCCTGTAAAGCCCATTGAAAAGCTTGATGACCCCGCCTGTGGAGAAATTCTTCCTAATGTCCAGTCTAAACCTCCCCTGACACAACTTGAGACCATTATATATGCTTTTGTATATATATATCTATAAAATATGCATATATTTGTGTAAGTATATGTAGTTGTCTTTTTTTCTTTCATATTCTGCAGGTCATTGCAAGTGTGTTGAGGAACTTGTCCTGGCGTGCAGATGTAAACAGTAAAAAGACACTACGAGAAGTTGGGAGTGTAAAAGCACTGATGGAATGTGCTTTAGAAGTTAAGAAGGTATCATATATAAGTGCCTATGAGATAACATTTTTTGAGACATTACATTTAATTTACACAAAATAAATGTATTGTGGCCTTTTTTGACATAAACCGTATGTCAAATGTTCAGGGTGTTTTAGGTGACTTGAGAATTGAAGTTAAATTAACTTAAATTAAAGTTATGTTAGAATTGGTAAATAGATCTACTTTGAGTTCATAAAATCATGATATTACCTCAGTACTAATAGTATTTCTGTAATTTTATTTTTGAGGGTTGACAGCTTTTGCTTTTCAGCTTCATTGTGTCTTATAGTTTTGCAATTTAATAAAACCTCTTCTGACTTTAGTGAGTAGGTAACTTCCACTTCTGTCATTTTCTAGATAAATTCTTGGTATACAGACAAGATAATATTCTACGCCAGAGTCCTCTGCCAGCTAATCTTCAAACTAGTTTTACCATTATGGCAGCTAGCAAGGATTGTGGCTGATACTTGAAAAATGTTCTGGCAAGCAATCTATTGCTGAGGGAAAGAGGGAAGCAAACAGAAGTTTGCCTGCGCTGCTGTATGCCTTGATTGATAAGCTCATTAGGCCAGAAAGCAAAAAATTGGAACATACCTAACTCATATTTGTGATGAGAAGCTAGAGGAATAAGAGAGGCATCTATAGGAAAACAGAAAGCATACAGGCATTAGCATACAAGTGAAATCTCATCGAAACAAAAATCAAATTGTACCAATATCAAAAAATGAATTCTAAAAACCCATAGTCAGTGAATTTTGTTTCTTTACAAATGTGTGTTAGAATTAACAAGGCTTTAAAAAAATATAAAAAACTGTGGGCTATAGTCCTGCAGGTTCAGTAGGAATTACTAGTTCAGTTTAGTCTTTGTCCATCTTTGGATCAGTGGGAATTAGATTTGTGACAGACTCCTGCCAGCTAACTTTAATACTTCTTGGGGCTTTAGATCAGTAGTTGAAAAACTTTTCTAATCCTGTCACTTTGTTATTTTCCTAGGAATCAACCCTAAAAAGTGTCTTGAGTGCCTTATGGAATTTGTCAGCACACTGTACTGAGAACAAAGCTGATATATGTGCTGTTGATGGTGCTCTTGCATTCCTAGTTGGTACACTGACATACCGGAGCCAAACAAACACTCTTGCCATCATAGAAAGTGGAGGAGGAATATTAAGAAATGTTTCTAGCTTAATTGCTACTAATGAGGACCACAGGTGGGTATACTTATTCTGAGAAATTGTAGTGATACCAAAAGCATGGTTAAAAGATAGCTTGTATGCTGAGTCTTAATATGAATGCATCTGTAGTAATATAAAATACAGTAGTTTGTAACAAATTGGCAGGTATTCCTCTTAGTTAGCAGAAATATGCAAACAGATCAGTATCTGCTGCTTGTAAATGATGAATAGTGCTAGAGTCTTTTCATGGAAAGAAAAGATTCCTAAGTCACTATCAGCCATAGGAAGCAATGTGAATGGAAGAATATTTTAGAGAGAGAGGGTAGGGTGGGAGCAGCAATTTGTGTTCACAGTAGCATCTGGTTAGCATTTAGATGGATTCCATAGCAATCAAGGAAATGTAAGATAAATTTGCACTGGGTAGTTGTAATTATCCTTTTAAATGACTAACCTGCTTGTAGTGTGGTAAGTTTTTATTTTGTCTCTGATCTGTTGGAAATGTCACTTAAAGATTTTTTGTTTTCAATTACTCAATACCAGGCAAATCTTGAGAGAGAACAGTTGCTTACAAACCTTGTTACAACACTTGAAGTCACACAGTCTGACAATAGTCAGTAACGCCTGTGGGACCCTGTGGAATCTTTCTGCACGAAATGCAAAGGATCAAGAGGCACTATGGGACATGGGAGCAGTCAGCATGCTGAAAAATCTTATTCACTCCAAACACAAAATGATAGCAATGGGCAGTGCTGCAGCTTTAAGAAATCTCATGGCAAACAGGCCAGCAAAGTATAAGGATGCTAACATTATGTCTCCAGGATCAAGCTTACCATCTCTTCATGTTAGAAAACAAAAGGCACTGGAAGCAGAATTAGATGCACAACATTTATCAGAGACTTTTGACAATATTGATAATTTAAGCCCAAAGGCGTCTCACCGTAATAAGCAGAGACATAAGCAGAATATATACAGTGAGTATGTTTTGGACTCTAATCGACATGATGATGGAGGATGCAGAACAGAGAGTTTTAATACTGGTAACATGACTGTACTTTCTCCATATTTAAATTCTACAGTATTGCCTGGCTCCTCTTCTTCCAGTAGAGGAAACATAGAAAACTGTCTATCTGAGGACAGAAGTCTTGATAGAGATCGAGCAGTAGGTTTAAATACCTATCATCCAACTACAGAGAGCAGTGGGAATTCCTCTAAGAGAATAGGAATGCAGATGTCTGCAGCTGCAGCTCAGATTGCCAAGGTTATGGAAGAAGTGACAAGCATGCATATTCCACAAGAAGACAGAAGTTCTGGTTCCACTTCTGAAATGCACTGTTTGGCAGAGGACAGAAATACCACCAGGAGAACAGCCACTGCCCTTACTCACTCAAATACATACTTTCCTAAATCTGAGAATTCAAGCAGGCCATGTCCTGTGCCTTACACAAAAGTGGAATACAAGAGAGCATCAAATGACAGTTTAAATAGTGTCAGCAGCAGTGATGGCTATGGTAAAAGAGGCCAAATGAAGCCTTCCATTGAATCTTACTCTGAGGATGATGAAAGTAAATTCTGTAGTTATGGCCAATATCCAGCTGACTTGGCACATAAGATACATAGTGCAAATCACATGGATGACAATGATGGAGAACTAGACACCCCTATTAACTATAGTCTTAAATATTCAGATGAACAGTTAAACTCTGGAAGGCAGAGTCCTTCTCAGAATGAAAGATGGGCAAGGCCTAAGCATATAATAGATGATGAAATGAAACAGAATGACCAAAGGCAGTCAAGGAGCCAAAGTGCAACATACCCTGTCTACACTGAAAGTGGAGATGATAAGCACATGAAATATCAATCACCTTTTGGACAGCAAGATTGTGTTCCGACATTTAGATCAAGAGGATCCAATGGTTCAGATCAGAACAGAGTAGGGTCAACTCTTGGAATTAATCAGAAAGTAAATCAGTCCTTGTGCCAGGTAGATGATTATGATGATGATAAGCCAACCAACTACAGTGAACGTTATTCTGAGGAGGAGCAGCATGAAGAGGAAGACAGACCTACCAATTACAGCATAAAGTACAATGAAGAGGAACATCATGTTGACCAACCCATTGATTATAGTCTAAAGTATTCAACAGAAGTTCCTCCCCCTTCTCAGAAGCCCTCTTTTACTTTTTCAAAGACTTCTTCAGTACAGAGCACTAAAACTGACCACATTTCCTCAAGCAGTGGGAACACATCAGCCCCTTCAGCTGGTTCAAAGAGGCAGAATCAGCTTCACCCAAGTTCTGCACAGAGCAGAGGCGGTCATTCTCAGAAGACCGCCTCCTGTAAGACTCCTTCTATTAATCAGGAAACTATACAAACGTACTGTGTGGAAGATACACCGATATGTTTTTCAAGGTGTAGCTCCTTGTCATCTTTGTCATCAGCTGAAGATGAAATAGGACGTGATCAATCCACACGTGTGACTGATACTAATAATACACTACAGATAGCAGAACTGAAAGAAACCAGTGGGGCCCTATCTGCAGAAGCTTCAGGGAATGAAATCGCATCAACATCACAACATATCAGAACAAAATCCAGCAGGCTTCCAACTTCCAGTTTATCACCTTCTGATTCCTCCAGACATAAAGCTGTTGAATTTTCCTCAGGTGCCAAATCTCCCTCAAAGAGTGGTGCGCAGACTCCCAAAAGCCCACCAGAGCATTATGTACAGGAAACTCCTCTCATGTTCAGCAGATGTACATCTGTAAGTTCCTTGGATAGTTTTGAAAGCCGTTCAATTGCTAGTTCAGTTCAAAGTGAGCCTTGCAGTGGAATGGTGAGTGGTATTATAAGTCCGAGTGACCTTCCAGACAGCCCAGGACAAACAATGCCTCCAAGCAGAAGTAAAACACCACCCCCTGCTCAAGGAGTTCAAGTGAAAAGGGATGTACCTAAAGGCAAAGTACCTAGTGCAGAAAAGAGAGAGCCTGGTCCTAGACAAGCAGCTGTAAATGCAGCTGTTCAGAGAGTTCAGGTACTGCCAGATGCAGATACACTATTACATTTTGCCACAGAAAGTACACCAGATGGGTTTTCTTGTTCTTCTAGCCTGAGTGCTCTGAGTCTTGATGAGCCATTTATACAGAAAGATGTAGAGTTAAGAATAATGCCTCCTGTACATGAAAATGAACATGGAAATGAAACAGAACCTGAGCAGTCAGATGATACAAAGGATAACCAAGAGAATAAAGCAGAAAAGCCTTCTGAAGCAGAAAAAGACATTCTGGATGATTCTGATGATGATGATATTGAAATTTTGGAGGAATGTATTATTTCTGCAATGCCAACAAAGTCTTCACGTAAAGCCAAAAAGCCTTCTCAAGCATCTGCTCCAAAAATACCTCCTCCTGTAGCTAGAAAGCCAAGCCAGCTGCCAGTTTACAAACTTCTGCCTTCCCAAAGCCGACTGCAATCCCAGAAGCACGTGAGTTTTACACCAGGGGATGATATGCCACGAGTATACTGTGTTGAGGGTACACCAATAAATTTTTCAACAGCTACATCTCTGAGTGATCTCACAATAGAATCACCACCAAATGAGTTGGCCAATGTCGACAGTGGGGGTACAGGGGCCGAGTCAGGGGAATTTGAAAAGAGGGACACTATTCCTACAGAAGGTAGAAGTACGGATGACTCTCAGAGAGCAAAGAGCATAACTGTGACTGGCCCAGGACTGGATGATGACAAAACAGAAGAGGGTGATATTCTAGCGGAGTGCATTAACTCAGCTATGCCAAAAGGAAAAAGTCACAAACCTTTTAGAGTGAAGAAAATAATGGATCAAATTCAGCAAGCATCTACATCTCTAAATAACAAAAATCAATCAGAAGGTGAGAAAAAGAAGCCAACATCGCCAGTAAAGCCTGTTCCCCAAAATAATGAATACAGAGCACGTGTAAGAAAAAGCACAGATTCTAAAAGCCAAATTAATAATGAAAGAAGCTATCCAGAGAACAGAGATGCAAAGAAACAGAATCTTAAAAATAATTCTAGGGATTTTAATGAAAAACTTCCAAATAACGAAGAGCGTGTAAGAGGAAGCTTTACATTTGATTCCCCTCATCATTACACACCCATTGAGGGAACTCCATATTGTTTTTCACGCAATGATTCCTTAAGTTCTTTGGATTTTGATGATGATGATGTTGACCTTTCAAGGGAGAAGGCAGAACTAAGAAAAGGAAAAGAAGCAAAGGAAATAGAAACTAAAGACTGCCCTAACACAGAACAGTCTTCAAGTCAGCAACCAAGTAACAGGACTCAAGCTTGCCAGAAACACCCAACAGGCAGAAGCCAGTCTAAAACTTTCTGTCAGCCAAATAAAGATATTCCAGACAGAGGGGCAGCTACAGATGAGAAGATGCAGAATTTTGCTATCGAAAACACACCTGTTTGTTTTTCTCGCAATTCATCTCTTAGTTCCCTTAGTGATATTGATCAAGAAAACAATAACAACAAAGAAGGAGAACCAGTAAAGCGAACTGAGGCTCCAGATTCACAGATAGAATCAAACAGACCACAGACTTCTGGTTATGCACCTAAATCATTTCATGTTGAAGATACACCAGTATGTTTCTCTAGAAACAGCTCTCTGAGTTCTCTAAGCATTGACTCGGAAGATGATCTTTTGCAGGAATGCATTAGTTCTGCCATGCCTAAAAAGAAAAAACCATCAAGAATAAAGAGTGAAAGTGAAAAAAGTAATTCCAGAAATATAGGTGGTATATTGGCAGAAGATTTAACGCTGGATTTGAGAGAGATACAAAGGCCAGATTCAGAGCATGGTTTCTCACCTGATTCAGAGAACTTTGATTGGAAAGCTATACAAGAAGGTGCAAATTCTATAGTTAGTAGCCTGCATCAAGCTGCTGCTGCAGCATCACTGTCTAGACAAGCTTCATCAGACTCTGATTCTATCCTTTCATTAAAATCCGGTATTTCTCTGGGATCACCATTCCATCTTACCCCAGACCAAGAAGAGAAGCCATTTGCTAGTAATAAAGGTCCACGAATTCTTAAGCCGGGAGAGAAGAGTACACTGGAATCTAAAAAAGTAGAATCTGAAAGTAAGGGAATCAAAGGAGGAAAAAAAGTATATAAAAGTATAATTACAGGAAAAGCTCGCTCCAATTCAGAAGTTTCGAGCCAGTTAAAGCAACCACAACAAACAAGTGTGCCTTCAATTTCACGTGGTAGGACAATGATTCATATTCCAGGGGTTCGAAATAGTTCTTCAAGTACTAGTCCTGTTTCCAAAAAAGGCCCCCCATTCAAAAACACAAATTCCAAGAGTCCCAGTGAGGGTCAAGGTACAGCTAGTTCGCCAAGAGGAGTCAAGTCATCAGCAAAACCTGAGCCAGCTCCTGTAACTAGGCAACTGTCAGGGTTGAACCATGGTGGATCAAGTAAAGGACCTTCTAGATCAGGATCTAGAGACTCCACTCCTTCTAGACCTCAACAGCAGCCATTGAGCAGGCCTCTGCAGTCTCCAGGCCGAAATTCAATTTCCCCAGGAAGAAATGGTGTAAGTCCTCCCAACAAACTGTCTCAGTTGCCAAGAACATCATCTCCTAGTACAGCTTCAACTAAGTCTTCAAGTTCAGGTAGGATGTCATATACATCACCAGGCAGGCAGATGAGCCAGCAAAACCTTACCAAGCAAACTGCCTTACCTAAGAATACCAGTAGCATTCCAAGAAGTGAGTCTGCTTCCAAAGGATTAAACCAAATTCTCAGTAGTGGTGCATCAAATAAAAAGACTGACCTATCCAGAATGTCATCAGCAAAATCTAGCGGAAGTGAATCTGACAGATCTGAGAGGCCTGTTCTTGTTCGCCAGTCAACTTTTATTAAAGAAGCGCCGAGTCCTACTCTAAGACGTAAATTGGAAGAGTCTGCTTCATTTGAATCTCTGTCTCCTTCCAGACCGGATTCTCCCACAAGGTCCCAGCTGCAGACCCCAGTTTTAAGTCCCTCACTTCCTGATAAGTCTTTATCTTCTCATTCAACTGCCCAAACTAGTGGTTGGAGAAAATTACCCCCTAATCTGAGCCCTTCTGTAGAGTATGATGGGAGACCAGCAAAACGTCATGATATAGCGCGTTCTCATTCTGAGAGTCCATCGAGATTGCCAATCAACAGATCAGGAACGTGGAAACGTGAACATAGTAAGCATTCCTCGTCACTCCCTCGTGTAAGCACTTGGAGAAGAACTGGAAGTTCTTCCTCAATTCTATCAGCTTCTTCAGAATCCAGTGAAAAGGCAAAAAGTGAGGATGAGAAGCAGCATGGAAGTTCGCTTTCTGGACACAAGCAAAGTAAAGAAAGCCAAGCACCAGCAAAAGGTACTTGGAGAAAAATAAAAGAAAACGAAATCCCCCAAATAATGAATGATCCTCAACATCCTTCCTCGAGTGCCACAGGTAGCTCTGATTCCAAAACTCTAATCTATCAGATGGCACCAGCTGTCTCTAAGACTGAGGATGTTTGGGTGAGGATTGAGGACTGCCCAATTAACAATCCTCGATCTGGAAGGTCCCCAACTGGAAACACTCCTCCTGTTATTGACAGTGTTTCAGAGAAGGGGGTTGTGAATGGCAAAGATTCTAAAGAGATTCAAGAAAAACAAAATCCAGGGAATGGAAGTGTTCCTGTTCGTACCGGTGGTTTAGAAAATCGTCTGAACTCTTTCTTTCAGATAGACAGTCCAGACAAGAAAGGCACTGAAACAAAACCTCTGCAGACCAATCCTATTCCTGCACCAGAAAACAGTGAAAGTACTGTGAGCGAGCGTACACCGTTCAGTTCCAGTAGTTCAAGCAAGCATAGCTCTCCGATTGGTGCTGTTGCAGCAAGAGTAACTCCTTTCAACTACAATCCAAGCCGTAGGAAGAGTAGTGTGGACAATAGTTCTGCTCGACCATCACAGATCCCAACACCGGTAAATAACAGCACAAAGAAACGTGACTCAAAGTCTGAAAATACAGACTCCAGTGGAACTCAGAGTCCTAAACGTCATTCTGGCTCTTATCTGGTGACTTCTGTTTAAATACATCTAAAAACAAACCTGATGTATTAAATACAGCAGCTACTTAGAAGTTTTATTTCAAATGAAACTTCAAACGATGGGGATTGATTTTTTTGTTTGTTTGTTTGTTTTTGTAAATAGGTTTGATTCTTGTTAGAGAGTCCTTGTTCTGGAAGCCATATTTGATAGTATACTTTGTCTTCACTGGTAATATTTTGGAGGAAAATGTGATTGACAGTTTGAAATAAAATTGCTAATGCAAGTATATTTGTACAGTATGTTTAACATTGTATTTAATTAGCATCCCATCCCATAATCCTTTAAATATTGCTTGTCTTGAAATCATTGAACATTGCATATAGAGATGATAGAGTCATACTGCTTTATCAATCGTTTCTAGACTACAGACTGACTAAACTACATCAGGGAAGAATTGGTATTATTTATGCAAAAAATATATACTCAGTTTAATATTTGTGAGTCCATCTAACCCAGTAATTAATCATGTGGCTGTGAAATTCACAGTAATATGGTTTCTGCTGAACAAGCATTCCCAGCCTGCTTTTCTGCATGAATGGAACTGATGGTTATTTTCTGAAGTAATGATAACATTTGTGGTCACATAATGTGCATAGATAGTTATGGTGTAACAATTTACACTTTCTTTATGACTGGGGAAAAGAAAAAAAAATAATAAAAAAGAAAAAAATAGAAAAAAAGAAAACTGTGTAACTGTAAAACCTTCAGCAAAATTATTTCACCTGAAATAGATTTCATCTTCAAGTAGGTAGATTTTTATTTTTATTTTTACTTTTATTTGTTATGCTGTAACTTGTATATTCTGGTATTTGAGGTGAGATGGCTGCTCTTTTATTAATGAGACATGGGTGATGTCTCAACAGAGACTAAAATGAACATTTCAGAATAAATTATTACTGTATGTAAATCGTGTGTGTTACTTTTACATTACATAAGAATACAGTATTTTACTTTGAGATGTCACCTTTTAATGCATATAATACACTAACACTTATGACCTGATTCAGGAGAATCTTGCACCCTCAATATTCATTCTTAATGACTGAAAATGGCTGTTGTAGGATGCTTGTAACAGTTTCAAGATCAAGCCTTAGGTCTTCTGTAATATAACTGTAATTGAGACAGTTTCACCCATCTCAGGTGCATAACAAGGCTAAAGGCAGGGTATTTCAAGAAGTCAAGTGGGATAGCTGCTTTCATCACTGCAAACTGAAACAATATTACGTGTATAAAAATGATATTTATAAATTGAAACTTCTTTTTTTTAATTGGGGATATAATGTGGAATGTGAAGTAGTGACTACTGTGATTATGAAATTTTAATTCTATTTGAAATCTTCATCCAA
>VXAB01001100.1:0-25475 GCA_013399175.1 Odontophorus gujanensis
AATAATAATAATAAATGTTGTTAAGAGTTCCCAGTCTCTAAAAGCCATGTCTGCAGCACGCTCAGGAAGGGCCTGAGCAAACAGCCACACTGGCAGTGAAGTTGAGAAATAAAAAGAAAAAACAGATGAGAAAACATCTCTAACATGCTTTTACGCCTTTTTTTTTTCCTTTTGTTGGCATAGCTTGGGAACTGCCCCTATCTACAGTAAGCATCACCATGTGGTCTCTGGTGCCTGGGGAGTGACCATAGGGGACTGCTGCTCAATAGGAGCAATGTTTCCAAAATTTTATGTCACATTTGAAAATAGCAGGAGGTGAACCTTGTCCTGTGTGTTGGCTTACGTTTCAAACTGCCCAAGAACTGGGGAGAAGTGCTTTCACTGATGGTGTTTTTTTATTCTGAAGCTTTTGCACCTTTTTCGTTCCTCTTGAAATGTGGATACTCCCAATAACACAACCCTCAATAGCAGCACAACGCCCCCAATAGCACAACTCCCAGTAACATCCTCAAGGCTGAGGCTTTCCTTGCTGAACTGAACCTTCTTTTGAAGCTCTCAAATAGCTCTTCTCCAGTGCAGATTTCACACCGAGGATCGACACCTCCAGTCACCCAGAGCAGCGTGTCCCACAGCCTCTCGCCCACTCCTCCAGCTGCTCGTTCCTCTTCACTTTCAAGGTGCACAACCAAGCCCTGAAGCTTTGGAGACCCTTTCAACTTGCTGAATTTGCAATGGACTGGGAGGAAAACCACCATCTATCAGCACTTCCTTTTTTCCTTCCATCCCAGAGATGAGGCAACACTGCCTATGTTTTTAATTGCTCAAGTTGCTGCCTGCAGGAAAGGTGCATTGGCATGATGAGAGGCAATTGCAGCATTTGGGGTGATAGGCAAGGACTTGTTGTTCTTGGTGTTTACTGATCAGAAAGTTTCTTTCCCACGGGTAACTCATCCTTGTTAGGTGAGGAAGTCAGGACACAGTGGCACCCAAGGGGAAGATTTCAGGGCCCTTCGCTGACTCTGGGAGACCCTCACTTACATCTAGGACACCCACACGAGTGTATGAGTGGAGGTGCTTCCAAATTTCTGTGGCTTCCTTTCTGGAGAAAAGCCATGGGAGTGGTGGAGTTTGTATTAAACATGAATTTCCTCCTCTTATGGAATGTTTATTCCCAATGCACAGTTTTCTGCCTGCTTTCATTCAGCCTCCTGCAAGAGTTTGTATATCTGTGGTCCTCCCATGAATTTCCTGCCTAAGGTTTGCAACCTGGGACCTCCAAGCAGGAAACACAGAAATGAGGGGAAAAAAAATCAAAGGTGGTCCAAAATGGCTTAAATTGAACTTGATATGGTTGTGAGGCAGCATCCCACACCCCACAGCTGCTGGCCTCACACACGTGAAAGATGGTCCTGAGGAACAGGCAGGGTCTGGGTGGCAGGTCCTGAAAGGGAAAGGAGGTGGAAATCCTCTGAAGGTCTGTATCTGCTGAATCTCATTCAATTAATGTGCTACAATGTTAAATACATGCCTTATAATGCTCAGTTATAGGCATAATATAATATATATAGCAAAGAAGCCCAAAGCTGCAGAGGCTTTTCAGAGAGCTGAAAACACATGTGACCTTGAAATATTTGTGACTCAGGTTGACCTGATGCTTGCAAGGGGAAAAGGGATTGCATTTATTGCAAAGTCAGAATGAGCTCCTTCGCACAGCTCTCAAGTGAAGGATGTGTCAGGAGCCAGCTGCTGCATGCTGCTGGAGCTTCATTTCTGGTGTCATCAACATAAACAAGCGGGTTATCTTCATCTAGCATTATTCAGTGCAACCCTCATATCATAACCATGACTAAACAGAAAGTCAAGGCAAAGGCAAAGATAAGCACCATCCGTGCTACATGGTCGCTTCTTCAGACGGTCTGTTTGCACCGAGTTGAGTTTGGGGTCAGGTTGGAGGAAGTAGAGCAAAATAATGCAAATAAGAGACAGCTTTAAAAAAGAAAAAGCCATGAGCTTGCTGTGACTCAGGAGCCCCTTGAACAAGGAGGTGATGCCAAGCAAGCCTTCTCTTCATGTACGGAGATGATGGGTCTCACCCCCAAATCAGCAGGGAAGGCTTTGCTCCACACCTTCTTTAAGAATGACACAAAGTATGAGCACTATGGTTTTGAGTAATGATTTTGGTAGAAATCATCAGTGTCTAGGCCCACTGGTACGCAGAGGTCCATGGAATATGAGTGAGAGTGGTGGTCAGTGGCTCAGCAGAGATCAGTGACCAGTGGTTTCCTTCAAGGGTCACTGCTGCTCTTTAACATCTTCATCAGTGTCATCAGTAGTGGGATCAAGTGCATCCTCAGCTGTTAGTGGATGACACCAAGCTGTGTGGTACTGTCAACAAGCCCAAGGGATGGGATGCCATCAGAGACAGGCTGAGCAGTGGGCCCAGGAGAATCTCTTCAGGTTCAACAAGGCTGAGTGCAAGGTCTGCCCCTGGGTCGCAGCAAGCCCAACTATCAGTACGAGATGGAGATGAAAGGATGGAGCACAGCCCTGCCATGAAGGACCTGGGGGTACTGGAGGATGGCAGCTGGCCATGAGCCAGCACTGTGCCCTCACAACCCAGAGAGCCAACTGGGCTGCATCCAAAGCAGAGTGGCCAACAGGAAGGGGGAGGGGATCTTCCCTTCTGCTCTGTGCTGTGAGACCTCACCTGGAGCACTGCATCCGGATAGGGAGTGCTCAGTGCAGAGAGACATGGAGCTGCTGGTGTCCAGAGGAGGGCCACAAAAATGATCCCGGGGATGAAACACCTCCCTGCAAGATGGCCTGTGCAGCCTGGAGAAGGGAAGGCTCCAGGAGACCTGAGAGTGGCCTTTTGGTATCTGAAGGGGCTGTAAGAAGGAAGGGGACAGACTTCAGCTGGGTCTGTTGTGATGGGACAAGGGGAAATGGTGTCTAACTAAAAGAGGGTAGACTTAGATTGGACATAGGGAAGAAGTGTTTTACACTAAGGGTAGTGAGGCACTGGAATGGGTTGCCCAGAGAGGTGGTGCATGTCCCATAGGTGCACACATGAGGTCGGATGGGGATCTTGCCCAGCACCTCCCTGTCAGAACAATAGCATGTCCTTATCTGAGATGTGTCTCCACCTCAATCTGAAGAGCTCCAGAGAACTGGAGGAAGCAGCTTGATGTCCTAGAAAAAGGAAACCAAGATTTCAAACAAAGGGAAAAGTTTATTAAGGCGTTACTGAAGGCAGTCTGTCCTGGAAATGATGGTCAGCATTGTTCAGCTTGATGGAAAGGCGTGCCGCACATTAAGAACCACATGTGCAGGCAGTGTTTGGGTTTGCAGGGCACCTTCATTGCTCTGGCACCATTTCTTCAGGCTTTGTCCCTGAGAAACATGCTTGGAAGAGGAGCATCATGGTTTCTGGAGGGAGGTGGCACAGGAAAAGCTGAACACACCCTCCTTGCATGTGGTGACTCATGTGAAGATGGGGTTCCAACCAAAGGTCATGGAGGCAGAAGTGTTCCCTTCCTGGGGCAGTCATGCTCTTGTGCCCAATACCCCATCATCCTCCCAACTCCTCGGCCTCACCTCTGTGGCACCAGTGAGAGAGTACAAAGCCATCAGCAGTCAGCTGCATCTCTGCTGCCACAGCACATTACAGTTAAATCACAGCTAAATCACTGCCCATCATGCTGTGACTGAATCCTTTAACTCACCTTCACTTAACGGGGCATCACAGTGGACCTTGGAGGGCTTTTTAGGAAGTGGAGCTCCTTCAGCCCCTCAGCATTATTACGCTGCCTTTCCCCAGCAACGGGGTACACCCCAATTTTCCCAGTGCTCAGCAGCAGGGCCACGCAGGAAGGCAAAGCACTCTGCACCACAAAGCCTTATTTCCTGCAGGGAGGCACCCCGCAATACAGGAAAGCATCAGCAGTTTTCTGCTGCTATTGCACACTCAGGGCAGCCTTGCTGCTGTATCCACTGTGTGCCCCCTTACGGTCCCACGCAGCAAAATATCACATCAAATAAAAATAAGAAGCAAACATCAGTCCCCTCTCTGGAAAACCAGTGGGGCTCAGAGAGAAGGGTGCTGATGGGGAGAACCTGGTACGCTCCTAGCCAGCACCGGAGAAAAAGTGCCTGGTGCTGCTGCTCCAAAATCTCCCGCTGAACACTGACACCCGCCAAAGAAAAATAAAAATCCAGGTGTTCTTCCAGCAGTATCTCCCATGAATCAATCTGCACAGCTGTGCACATACCCATACAGCCCACCTCTGCCACATTGGTGCTTTGTCCCTGTTGTATGAGTTGGTTTTGTCCCAGTCCAGCACTTTGGGGCTGTGTTGTTCTGAAAATCAGGTTCCAAAAACTCACTTGGTTCATTTGGTAAGGACCCTTAGGGCTGCTGTGGCTCTTGTTTCAATATGAAGTGGACAATTATATGTTTTCTGGTTATCTAGATGGAAAAACAGACTGCAATTCATCATCACAGAATGCAGATGCTGGAAATGCCAGTCCTCAGGGCACGGGAATGAAGAAAGGAAATCTCGAGCAGGAGCTGCAGCTCAGCAGCCAGGCTTTTCTTCTTTGATTTCTATGTCCTTTGTGCAGCTGAATTTTGGCCTGTATTTTAGTGATTTACCAACGGGTGACAAATCCATGTGTGCTGGAGCTGTGGCTGCTGTGGGATTGCATCGGTACCACTCACGTGCAAAATCTTTGGCATTTCACTGCAGTGCCTCCTGTTCAATAATGCCTAATCCCAGTGAATTCTCACTTTATAGCCTGATCCTGACAGGAATGGGCTCGCTGCCCCTGCACAGCCGCTGTGCTTCAGCTGAGGGCAGCAGTGGGAGCTTCAGATAAGCATCTGGATCCTGCCATTGTTATCCCAAAAGGAGCAGCAGGAGGAGAGAGGTGGGGAGCAAGCAGTGGACCTCAGCAGCCAGGGCGCTGAGCTGCCCACTTTGTTTCTCTCTCTGGGAGGAGCAAAATTCCACAGCCTTAAATCACTCAATTCGCACAGGATCAAATAATAACACCAGAAGTCATTCAGGTGCGAAGGAGATCCTCGTGGCTGCGTCCCCCCACCCGTCCTGGCCACCTGCATGCCCCAGCCCCAGCCAAACCCAGATGGAGGCAAGTACAGCCTTCCCACTGACCTCACTCTCCAAACATTCCTTCCACCCCGTTTTCACAGGAAGGAAAGGAGTGGAGAATTAAGGATGGGAGGCACAGAAGGATTTAGGGAAAAACGCATGCCCTCAGCTGCCTCACATCGTGCCGAGCCTGCACCTAAAGGCTTGGCCATGGCTGTGGGACGCCTGCGGATCAGCTCCCCCCAGTGACAGCCTCACAGGCTTTCTTCCATGTAAGATTTGCCTTTAGGCTGAGGCTCCGAGTTCCCCTTCGCTCACCCTGATAAAGCTGATTCATCTCTGTTAAACAACTCCCGGGTGGCTTGGTGTCATTTTCAGAAAATTGCCATGAAAATGTGCACAGTATTTCTTGGTATCTCCTGGTACATCCACGCTGCACCTCTAATCAGCAGCTCCACTCGTGCACAGCATCCTGGGGGGAAAGAGCAGCAGAGATCAGATGGTTTTGCTTCACCAGGAGGTACCTGTAAGGTGAGGAGCCCAAGAACGAGACCGCAGCACATAAAGCCTGCGGTCCCGTGAGAACATTCCCCAGGATGCAGTAGGAGCGGCTGACGTCGTGACAGAAAATGTGTGTTGTGGTCCTCGCTCCATTGCCATGGCAACGAAGTGCAGAGCTCTGCTCTGACATCAGCAGCGAGGTCATCGGCATCTCGCCTCCTCCCTTTGGTGCTGCTTTCGGCAGGGTTAAAAGCTGTCCCGTGAGAAGGGGCTCGGGGACAATGGCATGTGGTGGACGAGGGGTCAGTGCGGGGCTGACCCTGGGATGTCTGAGCTGTGACAGCAATCCAGAGCTGGCATTCATCCCCTCTATGCCTGAGGGTTGTCCCTGTGTGTCCCCTGCCCCACGGTCTGCAGGCAACAGGAGGCACCTGCTGCGTCCCAGCTGCTCCCATGGATGTCTGGTGTCCTTTCACCAACACAAGCCCCTGCTTCCAGAGCTCATGTGAGAAAAATGAAGTTATTTTTGGCCATGTGTGAAAACGACTTTAAACTGGCAAACCAGATGGAAAAAATCATGAAATTAGACCATGTTCCAGGACTCCTTAAAGGCCATGGTGATGGCAAACATCACTCTGGGGAGTTCATCAGCCCCGGCACGGGGTGGAGAAGCTGGCTCAGGTCCTGCTGGCTATGTGAGGCACTGCCCTGGTGAGCACCAGGAACAGCTCACATGCAACTTCAAGGAAATGTCATGAGCTGGATGATATTTTCTTTCTGAGGCAGAGGAAGCGAAATGAGAAATCATGAGAAGGCAGAGCCAGATATCACCCCTCTACGGTGATGTACATCAGGCAGGGTTGAGATATGCTGGTGCCGGATGCTGTGTGGGGCAGCATGTCCCTGCCTGTGCCACCAGCCCAGAAATGAAAGGAGCCAAAAGGATTTCCCCGGGGTTACAAAGCCTTGA
Source organism: Odontophorus gujanensis (assembly GCA_013399175.1). Taxonomy (NCBI): domain Eukaryota; kingdom Metazoa; phylum Chordata; class Aves; order Galliformes; family Odontophoridae; genus Odontophorus; species Odontophorus gujanensis. The sequence continues at coordinate 6,583 of VXAB01001100.1, forward strand.
ACAGGGCACGGACAACACCTGCTGTGCCCCAGCACAGATCCCCTTCCCCCAAAGGTCTCTGCTCCCTGTGGGTCCTGGCAGCTCGTGCTGCTGCAGTGACATTTTGGTGCAAGCAAGTGCTGCGGCCAAAGCGCAATTATTGCCCACATTCCCAGGAATGAAAGGCATTCTTTACTGCCATCTGCAGACCCAAATCAAAATTTGTGACAGCGACGATGTCTGAGGTTTCCCAGTGCCACTGATTTGCCCCATAGGTAAACCTTTTGGGAACATTTCAGCAAAATTCCTCGAGCTCTTTCCCAAAATGTGCTAAGGAAAATGATACAATGGGAAGCACAGAACCTGACTGGGAAAACCCAGCAGGGCACACACAGCCAGCGTGAGTGGTCAGTGTACCCTTCCTGTCCTGGCCCTCTGGAAGCAGTAACATTGCATACCAAGACAGCCACTCTGCTCTCAAAGATTTTTCGCTAAAACCACAGCATGTAAGAAGCAAATAGAGCCCAAGGATAGTGCCAAGGGCTGAGGTGCTTGCACACAGTCCCTGAGCCAAAGCAGTCAGGGTAGGGTTCTGCATCATGTTATCAAACTCAGCGACATTATCTTTTTCTAACGAGAGCAGCAATAGGGAAAAGAAGCAATTTTGGTGCTTAGATGCAACGCACATTCTGAGAAAAGAGAAAAAAACAAAACAAACCACCCACAAAAGAAAACCAAAGCAGAAGCTTCAGCTGGATATCAGCCAGCACTGCTGTGTTCAGCCCCAGTGGTGCTGGGATTTGGCAGTGCTTTCCTTGCAGCAGCAGAACAGGCAGGCGTTCCCCAGCAGCGGGGTCAGGGTGCATTTAAGGCAGCTCGGGGACTCACAGACACATGGACGCTGAAGGTGCATTGGAAGGTCCTCACTGCAGGGGAATTCAAGTCAAACTTGCCTTCCTATGCATTTTATCCCCTGTGCACGGCAGCATCGCTCGCACCCTCGTGTGATGTGGGCTCTTGTTAACTAGCCAGTGTGATCTGCGTTGAGTTCACCTTGTGGTGCACGGCTCTGTGGGGTCAAGAAAGGACTGTGCACACTTCTTATTGTAGAACAATAAAATACAAATGAAAAAGCCCTTCAGCAGATGATGCTCTGGGATTCTAATTAAAGTGAAGTAAAACTCCGTAAACTCCAATGCACTCAAGGGAACATTTAACTTTCTCCACTCTGGCACTTCTATAGCTCTTGAATTTGCATGTTCCTGGAGTTCTGCAATCCTTCAAGATCCTAAAGTGAAAGCAGATGCTTTTAACAAAGCACTCATGTCCTGAGCAGAAGTCGGGACTGTGTTATATGAGAGGGAGGGAAACTTTTTCCCCCTCCCTTATAATGGTAGTCTGGCATCGCCAGACTGATGAGCAGAACGAGTTCCTGTTCTTTTCCTTTGCTGCCCTTCACTGTGACTCTCTAAACTAAATAATTCAGTACTTCCCACCCGCATACAGAGCCTTCAGGACTGGGAGAGGGCAAGGGCAGCTTGGTGGAAAGAAAAACTCCTTGGTGGGATTCCAAAAATAACCAGTTTGCTAGCAGGACAAAACTGTCCTTCATTTAATGACCGAGCTGGGAACAAGCACTGATAGATAAAAAGGGATTAATTGTGTTTTTAATGAGCTCAACATTCCACTTGCAGAGAGCAATGCTCGCTGCGGACCATGCGGAGATGACAGCGTCCCACGTTCTACCAGCACCATAGTGTGGGATGGAGGTCAGGGAACCAGGGGAGGTGGAATAAAAGGGAAAGGCAAGGAGGAAAACTGACTTTGTCTGGTTCTGTGCCCAGCACAGCTGAGTTAGGGAGGTATTGTAGCTAGGCTAGATTTATCAGATGCCTCCAATTAATCTGCTATCTAATAACCTCATGAGAAGCATAAAGTCAGTATTAATTAAATAGTCCCTAGAACCTTTTGTGTCTCTTGCTCTTTTTGATAGCTGGTAGATAGTTGCAAGAGTTTCCAGTAGGATCAGAGGTGATGCTTACAGACCTTCTGAAGTTAGTGTCAACAGATAATGTGATAAACTGTTGCAAACAAAAATAGAGTCTGGGGAGGCACTGCAGCTTGGTATCCATGAGAACCACGTATTTGGGAGGCAGGCTCCATCCCTGCCGTTGCTGGCAAACACGAGGTGCTTCACCAGCTGCTACTGCAGGAAGCAGCAATTTGCTGCCAAGCTCTCCCGTGCCCTTCCCCACACTGCTGCTGTAATTTGCTTCCGAATCATCTCTCTGCAGTGAGAATCCAGAGCTTTACAACTGGCAAGAGCCTCCTCTGAGCCTGACAGAGAATGATGCTGATCTCCAGTTGCCACTGCAAGATGACGGCTGATTAATCTGATCCGGCTATGTCTCATGTCACCAAAAAATTGAGACCTTGGGACTGCACTGTAATGGTGTGTAGGCATCTGAAGCCCTACCTGGTGCAGCTTTCCCAAAGCAGAGGTGATATTGGGGCACAAACTGAGCCCTGAGCATGGGCTGCAGGTGGCTGCACTCACCTACTGCCACAGTGTATGGGCAGAGTACAGCCTGCCCTCAGCAATCCTTCCCTGCCCAAGCAGCTTTCTCCCATCACCGTGCCTTCCCAATGTTCTCTCTGCGTTCCCCTTCCGCTGTGTTTTTGCTTGTTTATCCGTATTTCAAATCACGTGGATCAGGTTTCTTGGACAATATCCCAGAGCTCCGTATGTGGCTCCTTGTGCTGACGTTAACCCAGACTTCTGGCCAAAGGAACAAGCCCGCTGCAAGAAGTCAGTGCCACAGGATCCCAGTGGCTATGAGCAGGGATTGCTCTCCTCCCTCCACATGTAAATTCATGCCACCGTGCTTTGCCCCATTGGCCCTAACCAAGGTGTTTCTTGGAACATTTTGTTGCCCCAAAACTACACCCAGCGATACAAGAAAGGCAGCATCCGTGCTGAAACACCATGGGTATACTGTGTGTGAAACTGCTGGACAACAGAATCAGGAATGCATCCAGAATGAGGAAGGCTCCCCATGACACGTGCTGTGCAGCTGGGGATGCGACCTTCCCAAACACACAGGCAGTGACTAATCCTCCAAAAATATTTGGCCAGGTGTTTATTTCTCCAGGCAGCTGCATTTGGTGTTTGCTCATCGTGAAAAACCACCACGCCCAACTGCAATGCCAGGGGCAACCTGCAGGCACCAGGTGACTTTGGAGTCGAGTAAGGCAACATAAGGGGATCAAGTGAAAATTCAGCTGTCATTGCAGAAGAGCCCTTGCCCATCCTATTTGGAGCCCAAGCAGGTTTCTCTCCATCCCACCAGCTCTGACTCTGCAGGAGCCTCTCATGGGATGTGGCACTAGCCTTGTTGTTTGGTTTTTTGTGCTTTTTTTTACTTGAAAAATCCCCTCAGTTGGCCGTTAGGATCAGGTGAAGTTTGTCTGGCATCACCTTTGTCAAGTCAGCAGCTATTTTAATGATGTCTTGGTCAAAATAAAGGATAACATGAGTAGCATGAGGCTGGGACTGTAAATCTGCCAAGAGATTGCAATTTTCTTGGCGTTAAGAATAACTTCGATTTTCTGCTTTGTTTCTTTTGGCTGGGAGCAAGGTGCCAATATTAATTTACACTAAAAATCCATTTGGCCCTATGCAGGAGAGGAGAGGGAAAAAATAAACTGTTTTTTCCCTTTTTGCTGATTACATTTTTCATTAATATTTAAGCGCCTGTAACTAAACAGGAGGGGGTTTGTTTCCAGCAGGGGAAAGCACCAGCATCCTGCCGCAATCAGCAGCGTCTGCTGGCCAGAGACTAAACATCATCCACCTGCTTTCTAGCCCCTTGACAGCCCTCTTTCACCGACCCCCAGACTCAGCAAACTATTTAAATATAGGCTTGACTGGAAACAGGAAGAGTTATGGAGTTAAAAAAAGGTTTGCATACAAGAAGGAAAACTTGGCTGAGGTCTCCAGAGCTGCATCAGACCTTCAGGGCTTCCTAGAGCAGGATAGGAAATCACAGGCTCGCAAAGGCAATTGCTGGGGGAGATGGCTGTAGTTTATTACGGGTTAAAATATTTTGCTTCTCTCAAAGTTACGGGGCGAAGCAGAAGGTTACAATGTGCCAACAGCTTAAATATGTGTAATAAACAAGAGCACGTAAGGGATGAGCTGCGCGGGGGATTTATTTGGTAACACAGCAAACCATTTGCTGAGGCACCTCTTACATCTTGTTTCCCATCCGCCTAGCACACCACTTGTCAAGAGCGTGGTGTCAGGATTGCAGTGAATTAACCCAAAAGCAGCCCCTCCGGAGCCATGGGAATATATCGTGTCACAGGGGCCTGAACACAGGGGTGAGCTGCAAAGTAAAAGTAGATGGAAAAAGCACTGCTTCCCATAATTCACAGATTCACCGATTTCCAAAGCCAGGAGGAGCTGTTAGTCCATCTCGCCTGCTGTCCTGTTTATCGCTGACCGTGCTGTGTCACCCTGAGAGTGGTTCCTTGTGGCTATTTGAAGTCTCCCTTCTGGAAGGGCATTAACAACCAGCAGGAGGTAAAGAAGCCACTATTTCCTCTTGGTTTGCTCTAGCACACCGCCTCTCCCCAGCAAGACAGACCCTGCCTTGCTGAGAAGTGCATTTTGTTTCTCTTTACTATTGTAATACCTCAATTTTAAAGGAAAAAAAATCAGACAAAGATTTTTTATCAATCCTCAAGCAACACCAAGACCCTCGTAATCTTTTTCCAGACATACCTACCTCCAGCTTCTTGTGGCTTGCTGCAAAAGCAGTGTAAGAGGAAGTATATATGGCATCTTTGATGTGCAGCAAAATCATATGTCAGTACGTATTATGGAGAATTGCATTCGAGGTTAACCAGTACGTACCACTGACACAGAGACCAAAAGTCTGCTGTTTGTTTCTCACTAGGACTTTGTCTGGAATTTGCATTGGTAGACTATGCTGAAAGCTCTGTCTCCATTTTGGGGACAGCACTCGGGTTTGCTGAGTGGTGGCTTGGCTCCTGTTCAGATGGGCTCTAGCTTCATCAGCTCCAAACTTGGGAAAAATGCATTTTGAAGCCCTCTCCTCCTCAAAGGCTTTGGCAGACACATGCTTGGATTCCTCTCAATGTCATAGTCATCTAAACAGCATGGGATGAACTCGTCCCCCCAAGGAAACTGTTCAAATTGGACTTTTTTTGCCCTTTCCAGTATAATCTGACTCCTGGCTCCTTAACCACTTAACTCCTCTTTTTCCCCTCCCTCTGGCAAAGGGGCAGCCCAGCACTGATCCGCTGACAGCTCGTCCCTTAAGAACACCCTTCATGGACCTGCTCCATCCCCACTCTCTGCTTGCAGAGGGGCTGGTGTTGAGCCCCAGCAAGCTGCAGGGTTAACTACGGACGGCCTGGGCATTGCAGTCCTTTTGTCTTGCATTTCAGGAGGCTGGGATTCTGTCATTGGGAGACCGGCTGTGCATTTCAGAACGCTGCGAATGACAAGCTGAGCTGCAGGGCTCTTCCCGAAGTCTGCAGCATCCTCTGGCGGAGCCGCAAGGAAAGGATTGCTGCCCAGAGGAGAGGCGCAGTGAGGTTTTGTCTTGTGTTGCCAGGGCAGGGTTTGGGACTTCTCAAAATGCACCCTAGTGTAAGCCATCTGCAAGCACAGCTTTTAGAACTTTTAGAGCTTCTTTGGGACAGCATTAAGAACAGATGTTTTCTGTGACACTTAACGCAAGCCCTGGATTTCAGGAATCACTTTGCATGACCACCCCAGCAGCTCTCCCTGTGTCAGGAGCCTGTTTCCCTTTCTGAGTTCACTCTTGGGTACAGGAGCTTTCCTGTGGGCTTCAGAGAGGAAGGAACAGGTCAGCAATTAGCCCGGGATTTGGGGCAGTGCATTTCCATACCTCGCTTTTCTTATCGATGTCCTTGGTGCCCAGAAGCAAGACTGGCATTCACAGAGGAGTGACCTAGTTGGCAGAAAAACTCGGGTCAGATCTGGTTCCCAGTGTTTCCCTTTTTCCTGGTCTTATTCATCATCATCAAAGCCCAAGGGGTTCACTCCCAGGCAAAGGAAATAGATAAAATCTGGCTTCCCTGGCTGCGGTTCTCTTCTGGACTTGGCAGTGTTCTGACAGAGGACAAAATGAGTTGTTGTGTCCTGCTGTACTGCAGCAGCAGTTGAGATCAGTCACAGGGCACTCAGGTTCAGCATGTTCCTCAGCCTGAGAGAATTCAGATACCTCTCTCCCAACTCTCAGCTGGTTTCATCTGTCCCGCTGAAACACTCAGAAAAGAGTTCCTTATTTAGAGAGAGCAAATAAGCCACTTGCCCCCTCTCTTCCCCTACAGAAATTAGACTATTTCTTAGAGATGAAGAAGACAGGGCTTGAGATTCTGCCCTAAGAAGCCATGAAGTAACTCATGAGCAACACACGAAGTGCATCAGAGCATCCAGGACACATGGAGAGCCAAGTTCCTCTTCTCTGACCTCAGAAATACACCACCGACAGCAGGAAATCCAGCCTGCCCTGCTCCCTGAAGGCCCTCAGCATGCAAAAGCAATGTTCAGAGAATTCCTCCAAAGGGGACCCGCAAGGATTGACATGCAGCACGACCCCGTGCAACAGCGCTGCCAACTTTTTGCAGCAATTCACTCAAGTCTTGTGAAAGTAAGACTAAATTGGACAGGAGTCTGGCACTTCATCTTCCCTCCCAACTCCTCTGGGTGAGAACTGTTGAGCAGACCAGGTTTCAGATAAAGTAAAAGCAAACACCATTCCCCTGTGCTAAGATATAGGAATATTATCCTGACATTTTAGCATGGATCACTCATATTGCTGCTCATTCGTTCTGCTCCTAGAGCTGTATCTTGACAATAGAAACATTCTCCGAATACAAACAAAATAATCAGTGATGAAAACCAAATTCACGGTGGAAGCGCACTCCTCAGCGGGAAATCCATCAGAAAAGGTTTGCCTCTTGGCCTATACGAGCCTAAGCCAGTTGAATTTCCACCAGTTATTTTTATTCTAAATATTTTTATTCTTTCCTACAGTAGTCTTGTTGCCACATAGCTGTGTGAATGTTTTCTAATATTTGGCCAGTAGCCTGATCATTACAGGATCCAGGTTCAAATTTGTGTAATAGAAGCACAGAAAAGAAAGGCAAACAGCATGATAAGTTCCAGTGATGTTGGCCTCGTAGTGAGATTGTAAATTGAGGAATTTGTTTTACTTCAAGGAATTACAATCCTCATCCAACATTCTTGCAAGCTAGAGATTAAAACTTCCACTTCAGCTAAAATAATAGTTTCCACGAGGAATTTGTGATGTGTACTGGAAACAAGACCTGTGTGTTTTAAGTAGTTGGCAGCCCACAGAGTGACCTGTCACATCCATCAGCTATTTAAAATCACTTCACTTGATAAAGGACAGCTTGTGGTGTGAGTGCCTTTCCAGTTGATCACACTGGGTTATGGATGAGAAGCAGCCTTGTCCTGCAGGAACAATGGCTGCAGGAGATGTAAGCACCTGACCATATTCCTCCCAAGTCCAGGTTTACCCCACAAAAGTTTATGCCCTTAAGTTAGATGCGTGGTCACTAGAATTCGAATCACTAGAAGTAATCAGCCAGTATCCATACTGGGAGATGTGGAGGAGCTGGATCTAGCTGTTGGAGTTGCAAGATAAGACATTTCCTGATGCTGAGGAACAGCAACGTGAGGAGCCATTGGCAACGTGAGCGGTTTAACCACACCCCATTTGAGATTTCTGAGTGAAAACAGAAATCCTTAGGGAACAGAGCTACTTGACAAAGACACATGAATTTGGTCTCCTCCCATCTAGGGCTGTGTCCTCCATAACGCAGTGGGATGCATTGATGGGGCCCCTGGTCCTGCTGGTGCCCAGACAGCATCACAAAACTCAGTGCCCTTTGCAAGCTCATGGACCATTTCAAAAACACTCACAACAACCCTTCTCTTAGACACTGTTTTTTAGTTTAAGGTGGTTTCTCTGTTTAATGGTTTTGGCACTAATTGATTTCAATGGCAGACGCAAGTCCTTGGGACATGGCTTTGAGCAAGAGATGTGAAACGCTTCATTTTGCAGATGGGAAAACAAATTGTAACTCAATTGGATGGGTTTTTTGTTCAGTGTTTTGAAAGTAGCTGAGCAAAAACTATTTACATTTATGCCTTTTTTTTCAACTCTTCCTCAAGAAGATATATATGAACCGCTAGAAAACCGAAGTCCACACAGAAGCTGTTAATTTTACTGTCGTCCAGCCTGGCAATGCAGAGAGACAGTAAAGCCCCAAACGCGGGCCAACACAGTCCTGGCTTCCAGTTTGGATCTGTTTGCAGAATTGGGGCCCTGCAACCCGATCTTGTGGAAGATTTCAGCAAATCTGGCTCACTTTCTCATGGGAAAAGATAAATAAATAAATAAATTTCACACAGCTTGCACGAATGCATTGCCCTGAGATCTGAGATTTTCTTTTTGAGGGTCGGAGAACGTTTTAAAGCTGTGTGTCTCCTAACCTCCCTGTTGTCTCTCTGAGAGACAACAACAGAAATTGTTATGTATGTTCTGTCATCAAGCAGCCTGGCTTCAGACCGACAAAACCTCACTCTGGCTAACATCATGACTGCTCTTCTGCAGGCAAGCAGCTCTGGGGTGCGGGTCAGCGCTCGCACGGGTGCTGCGGGTATATGGGAGGACCACTGTGGCCCTCCTCAGCAGGCAGGTGAGCCTGCAGCATGGGATTTTCGCTCAGGAAGCCTGGCTTTGTTTCTGTTATTCAGCTGCTGGCTGAAGGCTTCTTCAGGGAAAAACCTTCGTCTCCCTGCCCAGCAGCCCCTTGCCCTCTCACGTCCCAGCTAAACAAGCAGCCCGCGCCCAAGATGGCCGCCCGCTCCTGACAGGCCGCTTCCCTCACTCAAGATGGCGGAAAGGCCGAGGCGGATACGGGGATGAAGCTGAAGGCGGCCATGTTGCTTTCGGGCAGTCGGGCAGGACCATTGCGCCCAAGAGCGGGGAAAAAGCGGTTTCTCCCAGAGGCGGCACGGTAGGCGAGCTACGCGGGGACGGTGGGGTCGGTGAGAGCACCTGGACGCCCATCCCGCCGGGGACTGCCGTGAGGGAGGGCCGAGAGCTGCCGGGCTTGACGCCTCGAGAGGGAACGTGGAGGCAGCGAGGCCTGGGCGCTGGGGCGAGGCCTGTGGTGCCCCTGCTTGCCTCAGCCCCTCGACTGGGCAGGTGGCCTCGATTTTCTAACAGAACGAGCGTTTGGACTTCATTTCAGGCGTTTCCAGTTGTTTCTCTCTTTCTCTTTGCTGCTCAGCGAGGCTGAAGTAAAAGTTTCCCAGCAGCAGTGTGGCTTTTTCACCCTGGAGGGTGGCAGCTTGCTAGAGCCAGTGTGGGAACTGGTGTGAATAAACCTGATTTTCTAGGTGATTCATGCAGGTGAGTACGTCCAGCACTAATTTATGCCCTCTTAATGTTCTTTTTCGCTTACGGTGGTTAATTGTCTTCCCGTCATTCACACTTTAACATCACACTTTCTCTCAAAATGCTATGTGACATGACAGGGGGAAAAAGGGCAAGAAATCTACCCACCTTCATCTTACCTGGGAAAGCTTTAGCCCAGGCATCTAGGAGCTCTCGTGCTCTGCCAACACTTCACTTCTAGGGAGCCTGCTTCGACAGGGGGGTTGGGCTGGATGATCTTTGGAGGTCCCTTCCAACCCCTACAGTTCTGTGATTCATAGAGGTATTTGGGCAGCTTCTGCAGAGAATAACTGTGGTCAAAGGAGGTCTCATTTTCTTCTCTGTCAGTATGTAAGGGGTTCCTATATGCAAGCAGCTGTCAAGAGCGTAAAGGATCCCTCCCTGGGAGGATAAGTTAGGGAATAAGTTCCTCTTCACTTCTCTGATGAGAAATTTGGAATTTAATTTAAAAGACATGGGGAGACTCAAGCAACCAAAGATTATGTGTACTCTGCAAAAAAAAAAAAAAAAACAAAAAAAACCCACCATAAAGTAAATTGAATGGCATGCTTATCAAAAATTCTGGCTTTAGTCCTTTCTTGTTTGTTTTTTTTTTCCCCAGGCCGATGGGAATACCATCACTGTTTTCAATTAAGAGGGGTGTACCATATCACATCAGTAAAGGCGCTGTCCCATAAAAATCACCAAGTAGAGGTGAACGGTGAAAGTCAAGAAACGGTTTTTGTTTTAGAGATATTTGCTGTCACAGATGCAGTTTTCCCGTTTTCATTTAACTAGAGAGATGCTGTTGAATGCATCATTGTAGCATTAAAAAAAAAGAAAAGAAAAAAAGAAGGGCACAGAGCAAAACATAAATCTCTTTTTGTGGACTGGAAGCCACTACTAGGCTTTGGTTTTGAAAACAGATGGCCTTATTCCAGTGGCGTTAGTAGGTACTGTAATTTAATAGAAATATGCTTTGGCTTTTGCAGTGGTACGTTTAGGCTAATTTTTTGGAAGTCTTGCATCCGTTCAGATTCTCTAATGTGGGTCCCCAGAAGTCAGTGTCTGAGGCTAGCAACTTGCTGCCTGATTTCAGTAAGGTAAAGCAGAATGATATTTGTTAAGGCTGTTACCCTCTTGCCTGCACATTTTTGCTACTGGTTTTGTGAGCAATGAGTGGTTCAGCGTTTTGCCATACTGTGGGGTTAAGGTTATGTATATTAGGTGTATGTAAGTCCCGCAGGAAAGAGAAGTGCTGATTGTTCTGAGATTTTGACTGGATAAAGCAAAAGGGACTGGGGAAGGTTCCTTTAATGATGTGGTTGGGAGCCACAGTTAGGATTATGAGCACTGAGGTGTCTTGTGTTCATATGTGGAGGGACCAGATTAAGCCTTGTAATTAATGTTACCATTTTTTCTGTTTGATAGCTGGCTGTTTTTTCATGCCAACATGAACTCATAATGCTTCTCAGAGTAAAATACATTCTTCTCTTTGATAAAATACGGGAATGATTTACCACAGTTCTATCACCCTTGTTCTTATTGCTTTGGGTGGGAATTCCTCACACATTTTCTCTTGCCAATAAGCTTTAATGGCATATAAAGAGTAGGGAGGAAACAACTTTCTTAATCCACTGGGGATAAGAAGATGCCCCTTCACCTCCCAAAGGAAAGCAACATACTTAGAAACTTTCTACTGTAAGTTTTCAGGAAAAAAATAAATTAAAAAAAGGAATTTAGGTACTGTTTCAATACCAGTGCAGCATTGCATTCTGAGCTCCCGTCTCTGAAAGTAAAACGTGAGAAAACAAACTATTTAACACTACTTGAGAAAACTCAAGTTCAATTTCCTGTCTAAGCAGTAACAAAAAGTAGTCTCGTTTTCTTCTGAAGAAGCAAAAAGGTGAGAATTGATTTATTTGTGGTATTTTTGTCATTAGAAGGACATTTCAGTAAACAGTTCCCAGGCTGATTTAATCTAGAACCAGATGGACTGACGAGATCATGTTGGAACAAACCTCTCTGGCTCTGTATCAGATATAAGTGTTAGCCGAGTTCACATGTGAGCATGTAGTGAGAATTTATCTCAGATGGAGATCTTAAAAAGGAGGAGGAGATAATTAGCACATGCTCTGCTCATTGATTTCCTTAAGCACTACTGACCACTGAGCTTCTCAACGCTAGCATGTCAGCTCTGCTCAGATGTGAGGAATGATGTTGTGCTGGAAAACACTGAGAAGGGCAAGCCAGGGGCCAGATGAGGTGGTAGGTTTTGTGAATTTGTGGCCTAAGCATAGGCATTAGCCTCTGGATCTGCATTTCTGCTTGCAGCTTGCCAGCCAAGCGCTCCCTGTTCTTTCTGCAGGGTAAATATTTAGTAGCAGCTGGGCGTTCAGCAGGTTGCAAAAAGCTTGGCCAACACAAGCTGCAGAACGGTGCTGAATGCACTCACTGAGGCAGTCCTTGCTGTTCAGAATTCGTAAGACAGAGGAAGTGGTAATCAAGTGTTTGGAGGAATCTGAATATAAGTAGTCCTTTTCCAGTATAACTTAGTTGATGTTATTTTGCACATCCCTCCACAATTTCCAGCTTCTGTGATCTCTTTCAGAACCTGCTTTGTCTTCTACTCATTCTTTTGGCTACTTCTCAAAGGCATTTGTCTTTTAATAACTTTTTGTTTGTTTGTTTTCTCCAAGTAAATGTCTTTGAACTGGCAAACAGGGGAGGCAGGGGGTTCTGCACCAGCTGAGCAGGAAGGCTGGGATCCCAAGCAGTCCCACTGATTTGGGTGGGATTTCTCAACAACAGCTTATTGGAGAGAGGAGTCAGGATCAGACTCCTAACTGAGCACAGATACTGAGGTTTTGCATTAGTTGCCCTTACAGACATTCAGTGTCTAGTAGAAATCTCCCTCGTTTCCTAAGAACATTACAGCTCTTAATGGCAGCTTTAGAAGATCAATTGAAACCTGTAAATGCAGTTTTTAAAACATTATTTGGGGTATCACAAGTTAGGAATCACGCCTTAAAGATTAGGAGATGATTATCCTCTGTGGTGCTTGCTGCAGTAGCTTATAATAGGAAGAATATTCTCAAAGCTGTCTCTTAAGCTTGCTATTCAAAGCTGTTCTCTCTGGGCTGTGTATTGTATTCAACTTTCTGGTGCTGTATGTTGAAGACACATTTGTCTTCTTAATCAGACAGCTTATATCTGCCAGGAATGTATTTAATATAATGTCAAACATAATTCAGATGAGGAGTGAAAGCAAGCACAGCAAGCCAACCCTAAGCAGAGCCTTTAAGCAATAGCAAGCTACTTTTTCTGTTTATTTTGGCCTAATGTCCCTCCCTTGGTGACAGATCTGTTGCAAATGTGCTAAATAACAGGCATTTAGAAACTATGTTGTACCAGGAATATAAGCTTAGTATCAGATCATGTATTATAGGAGCATCTAAAGGCTTCAGTAAGTGTGTCAACAGTGTTGCTGTGTTTTATGGGCGAGGGTAAATGAGACTTCTTGTTCCAGAGTTATAGGTGTCATATATGGGTTGAGATAGGAAAGCCACAGCACTCTCAAGCATGTGGTTCACTGTAATGATGCATAGCATCTGTCCCTAGAGCTGATGGGAAAGTGCAAATTGTTCTTTGTGAAATTGTCAAGATGTCAGAAAACTTCTGACCTCAATGTTTGATAACTGAGAAGGAGCAAGCTGTTTGGAAATATTTTCCAAATTAAATACTACTACCTCCTCAGAGGAGAGAAAAAAAAAAAAAAAGTATTTCCAGATATGTAGTTTGTCCCTGTACATTTCTTTAAGTGCCTGAATGTAATAAAAGCTTATTAATTCTCGTTTTTAACCACCAGGTCTGATTGTTTATGTGGAGGAGGTGAAACAGAAACAAAAGTGATTGAGGTTCAGATATTCCTGCCCTGCTCTGGACGAGGGGCTGACTATCACAGTGAGTAGAGCCCCTGAGATTGCTGAAACACAGGCTTCGTTTTAACGTCAGCCTGGAAACAACTGGAAGTGACCTGCTGTACTTTGGTTCCCCCGCTGATACAACAGACACGGGGAAGGGTTGCTTAGTTTTATAGTGAATTACTGTGACCCCTGATGTTGAAAAGTGCTTATATGAAGGGTCACGTTATTATGTTACTCACATTTTGTTACTGTTACCATCTGTGCTCCAGAATGTTGGCTCTGAAGGATTATCCTGGAGTGTAAATCTAAATCTGTGACCGCAATAAACTGTAATCTGCGTTTGCTGGTGACAGTTGCATTGACAGAAGTAACCCTGAGGCCTTTAGTACATCTTGTAAACTGGGGATAGGGACACAGCTCGCCACTGAGCTTTTTATGTAAGTGACTGTTATTGTATGTGAATGAAGAGGTAATTCATGGAAGAGCAAGCATTCAAACATGGCTGTTTTTTTCTGGCAGGATGGAGAAGAAGAAAATTCTAATGAAATCCAAGGTTGCAGCTCCTAATCTCCTGAGGGCGCTGCATTCTCTGTACCAGTTCGGTCACCTCTGTGATGTGACAGTTCACACGCAACATCTAGGAATTCAGGAGGAGTTTCTGGTTCACAAAGCTGTCTTGGCAGCTTCCAGCAACTATTTTAAGGGGCTTTTCCTGCATGATGAGATGCTGGACACCAAGAATTGCACGGTGACTCTGCAAGACATTTATACAGGAGAGTTCACCTCCTTCCTGGAATTCATCTATACTGCAGAAGTAGAGATTGAAGCAGAAAAACTGCAACGAATGAAAGAAATAGCGGAAAGGTTTGAGTGCAAGGATTTGCTTGACATCTGTGAAGAAGTGAGAGCAGAGGGAAAGAAGGGTTTAGATTTGAGCCTCCATCTGAAAGGTCAGCTGTGTGAAAATGGTGTGCCACAGTGGACTCGCATCCAACAAGAGGACCACAGACTGAGTAGCTCTTCCCAAGTGGTGGCAGTGCCCATGCAGAGGAAACTCTGGGAGAGGCAAAAGTGTAAGAAGTTGCTGGCTGGTTATGAACTCACTGAAGGCCATCAAGCAATTCTGGATGAAGAGGGCACTGCTTTTCCACAACAAAAGTCTCAGACAGCAAAGCTGCTCAAATGTGACAGAATGGATAGCAGGGGCAGACTTAGCATGGATGTCATTAGTGTGGAGCAGAGGAATACTCATTCTCCTGTAAGTCAGACTGGGTCAGAGGAAGCCTGTGTAGTAATTAGGGATGTGCTGTCTGAGCAGTGGGAAGATGGAAATGGTTTAATTTCTGAATTTAGCAGTAAAACCAAACGTAGGAGGTCACTGCAGCGCGTGGCAAATGTTTTACCTGAGATTGCATGTGAGAAGTGCAATGAATCATTCCACGTTCTCAAGCAGTACCAGATGCATATGGAGCTCAAGCATGACATTAATCTGTCTGTGAAGTACAGCTGCAACATGTGCGAGCAGCTCTTCTCCAGCCACCAGAACTTGAGGCAGCATTGCCTCGCTGTTCATAGTGCTGAGCGGGGCTTCTCTTGCATGTTTTGTGACAAGAGGTTTAAGCATCAGAAGGACAGAAATGACCATATCCGGAGGGTGCACGAGAAGCAGCAGGATCTGCAGGCATGCCCGTACTGTGACAAGGTCATCAGCTCCAAGTGTGGCCTGACAGTTCACATCCGAACACACACAGGAGAGAAACCTTACAAATGTGAGCACTGCCCTGCCAGCTTTGCTCAGAGGTCTGCTTACAGTACTCATGTAAGGTACAGCATTCTGCATTTGTGTGTTTGTGTTCTCACAGGAAAATGTGTTTTGTTTCTGAGCAGCAGGATAGAAGCATTTCTGAAGTCCTGAAAGCTTCACTTCAGGAATTCCTTGGACTTGATCTAAGGGGTGTTGAAATCTGTACAGATTTTTTTCAGGTTACTTCATCAAGTTCTTGGTCTGGAGCATTGGGTTGAGGTTTCCCATACTGGGAATTCAGGCAAGCATTTCCTGTTGAATCAGAGAGGTCTTTCGCAGAAGCATCAGATTTTGATATTAAAATTGGAACCCCAAAAGAATCAGCATCTGTTTAAAACACACGTGAAAATCTTCCTTCTTTCTTGAAATACATGTCACCGCTTTCTTGATTCTTAATAATATATCTAATAAATGCTAATACTAATAACTCCCTCCAAAATGAAGATTTGGAGAGGTAAATTGTATAAAAATACCATTAAATCAATTAAAAATCTGGTGAAACAGAGAAAGTGGAGAGAGGGAAGTAGTTAAACCAGGTAACTACAGACATATAAAACATTGGAAGTCGTTCCATTTTGTTCTTCTACGCTTCTGCTCGGTGCTTTTCAAAGGACATCCAAGTTGACTCTGTGCTTTATATTTGGGATTATGTTTAATACTGAGGATAATACAGATTGTGTGCATTAATCCCTGAGAAAAATTATTATGTTTAAACATGTACCTATTAGCATTTCATATATAGGTTAGGAATGGTAGACTCTTTCATTGTGGGCACGCTTTCTGCTAACTCGTGTTGAATCCTGACTTCAGGGAAACCACCCATAGGGCCTGCTCTTCTCCAAGGCAGGTGGGCTGCTAGAATCTGGGTTTGTAATTTATTGATTTTTAATAATCAAAGGTCCTTCAGGAGGACCTTGAGCTGTATTGGAGTAAGAAGATGCATCTGTTAATTCTCAAGTTTCTGTGTTTGAAAGGCAAATCCGTAAGGGGCCTGTGAAAGATATTCAGTGCATTCATATACTATAAGGTTCTCTCCTCTGTACTGATGTTATTTCTGGCAGACCTGTGTCTAATTTGCTTTTAAAACCTTTGCAGTTCATTTTCCACGCCCTGGCTAGTGATAAGGGGAGTTAACTGTTGCAATTGAAGGCTTGCAAGGGGTTCTGTTTTGTTTTTCATATATTTAATCTGTATTTCCCTTGGTTTAAGTCCTTCACTTCTTACACTGTCCACCGTGGTCTTGGGGGAAAATATACAGTCCATGTTTTGGTAGTAACCAGGTGACAAATACATATACCTGAGAGAACCTGTCCTTGATGGACTCAGATGTTTTAGTTTTCTTTAACTGCCTGATCTAGCTCCATGCAAAACTTCCCTGTTTGTCTCTCTAATTGTGCTGTACATTCTTTAAATGGTGTGAAGAACAACTAAAAGGAAACAGCTCCTCTAAGATAAACATGCCTGAATCAAAACAATTGAACCTATTAAAGTTGTTCCCTGTGTTTGTTTGTTTTAACAGAAAATTCCATGAATCTGGGCAAGACAGGAAGCTCATGCCGGTCTGCTGGATGGTAGTTCCACCTACACAAAGCTGTGGCAGAGGTAGTGATAGGGAGATGTGGGAGGAGACACCAGAGGCTGAACTAGAAAAGGGTGAAATGCACAGAGAATCTGCAAGTCATGAGGAAGAGTCTGCGAGGCCACCTGTTACCCGGACAGACTGTAGAGAACCACAAGAAGAACAGAAGCAGAAATGTAAGGAAGCTCTAACAAGAAGGGAAGCACTGGGTGAAGAAGGGAATGAAGCTGAAGGTGAGAAGAGTGTGAAGGGAGAGGAGGAAGTAGATTATGAAGCAGAGTATTCGGGTGATGAAGGTATTAAGGATCTTGATGAAACCTGTACTGTGGAGGACAATGAGGATGATGGATGCTCTAATGAAAAATGTGCTGAGGAACATGAATCAGATGAATATTTTAAGAAAAAGAAGGTAAATAGAAGTGGGGTGAATAAGAGATCTGCCTATGTAATAAGATGCAGTAAATGTAATGAGCAGTTTGTTTCACGGAAAAAGTATGTGGATCACTGCAGAGATATCCATCAGTGCTTGCCTGGTAAAGTCTATCAGTGTGACATCTGCAGCAAGTCGTTTGCTAGTTACAACAGCTGGAAGGAGCATCGAGCATGCGTCCACACTGATGAAAGGCAGTTTGCCTGCACCCTTTGCCATGCTACTTTTAAAAGAAAGAGAGATGTGAGGACACATTACGTGCGGAAGCATGAAGGCAGAGTCAAACGCCCTCTGTGCTCTGTCTGTGGGAAGATCCTCAGCTCCCAAACTGCACTAGTGTTTCACATGCGGACACATACAGGAGAAAAACCTTATGAATGTGGCATTTGTCATTCAAAATTTGCTCAGCCATCACAGCTTAAGATCCATACCAGGTCAGCCTATGGTACTGCTTCCCCCATTATCACTTCCCGCATGCCCCATGTACTTCAGCACTTCTTTTTCCTCTCATCTCCCAGTTCTTAGTCATTCTCCCTTGGTGCCTTTATGACAGGAGTGCTGGGATATGATGTGATGCGTGATATCTGTGATTAATCCTTTAGTGTAAAGGCTTTGTCTGTAGCTGATCGTTGCATAAATTTTGGTCAGGATTTTGAAACAGGTGCTCTGTGTGAACTTAGAAGCAAAAGCTAGTCATTTGAGACAGAGACTTCAAAATAAGATGATGGCCCTCACTGATGAGGAATAGGCTGAGCCAAGGACTTCAGAGGTCGAGATGAAAAGACCTCTCTGTATGACTGAGCAAGTCATTTGGTGTGGGATTTCATTTCTTCTATGCAATAGAAAAGCTGGACTTCTCATTTGGGCTCCCTCTGAAGTCGGTGAAGCTAGATGGATGAATTGCTGTCTGGTGGTATCTGGGTCCTCCCCAAGAGATGATGAGTCATGACATGGAATGTCCCATCTTTCTCTTCAAACAGTGAGCCTAGCAGATAGCAGTGCTAGAGGGCTAGAATAGGAGAGAGAAATCCCATCCTTCGAGATGGTGGACCCAGGTGATGGGGTCATTAGGTCTTTTCTGTCTCCTGAGTGTTCTTACAGTGATTTTAAAAATTGTGAGGTATGCTGAAGCTGGGGCAGGAAAATGTCTTGAGTATCTGTGTCAGCTGAAACAGCAGAGCCTACACTGTTTTGTCACAGTGACTTGTGGGATTTGCGTTGGGTAACAGGCTGTCTCATATTTGCAGCATTTTCCTGACAACTCAGAATTAGGCATGATTTTTAAAATCATACTGTTTGGATTGGAATAAGGAAGGATCAGATGTCAAGATCAAGCGTCAGGATCCCCGCCTCAGACTTCTTTGCTTTGAGCTAGTTTCAAGTCAGGTGTTTGGCATGTGTTTGGAAACTGCTTTCCTGTCTATTTTGAGTGCCTTTTGACTTTTGCAGACCAGGGGACATAGGGCTGAGGGGTTATGGAAGCCAAGAATGTGGCTTACAGTGTCTCAGAGGGTCTACTGCTGACGTTGTGCTGAAGGCAGTCTGGATGTGTTCACAGTCAACAGCACTGCAGCAGCTTGTCATCTTTCCTGCTTTCTCCCTTCCAGTGCTACACTATGGTCTGTAACCTACAAAAAAAAAAAAAAAA
>VXAB01001100.1:28972-45723 GCA_013399175.1 Odontophorus gujanensis
TGGCGTCGCTTCCGCCGCGACGGCGGGCGGGGCGGAGCTAGCTCGGCAGCGCTTCCGGCCGCCGCCCGCAGCCCGGGCCGTGAGGAGCGGCGCGGCCGGGCCGGGCCCGAGCCCCCAGCGCTGCCCCGCGCCGCGGCTGAGGTGGGTTCCGGGCCCTCGGGTGGGGCTCCCCTCGGTGGGACTGTGGGTTTGGGGGCGGCCCCTTCAGGGCGCGGGCGGCCCGTGGGCGCGGCGGGGCCGGNGGCTCGCTCCACGCAGTCCTTTGGGTGCCCGTTTCCTGCCGGGCACCGCGCTTATCTGCGTGTGACCGCAGCTTTCGGTGTGTGCTCCAGCGATGGCGCGTGGGTCGCTGGGAAGTAGCACGATAAGCAGTTTAAAAAAAAAAAACAGACAACCAACGTGTAGCTCGTATCGGGGAACAGAAGTGAAGTTGAGAGACCGTTAGTTATATCTGATAAAGTGCTCAGTGAGTCTTTGTTCGACGTACCTCTGAAATGCTGAGTGCCGATGGGCCGAATGGCAGGCAGGGAGGAGGAAATGCCGGGGTAAATACGAAGTGTTTGTCATCGTCCGTGATTATTGAGCCAGTCCTTCTGTCGGGTGCCTGTTATGCTCAGAGCTGGCACGAGCACATGAGCTGAGTCTTTGCTTTCCTTATCTTCTGAGTATCATGGGATTTGGGTGTAATTAATGCAAGGTGGTAACAAAGTTTTTCACGTAGTCAGTGTGACTGTTTAAATCTGACNGTGGCCGCGTGGGTTTTAGCTCCGCGTACGTCTCCATTCTTTCACCGAGCTGCGACCGCATCGTGCGGGATCTCGTTAGGAAAGCGCATGCGGATGTACGTATGCGCAGGTGCGGTGCTGTCCCTGTGCGTCACGGCGGCTTTTGTAATAAAGGTGTGCTCTCTCGGGAGTGATGCGGGCGGATCCATCGGGGACGAACGGCGGCGAGGCGGTGCGGGTTGCGGCGCGGTTGCGTAGCGACGGTTGTCGCGCCGGCTGGCGTCGCTTCCGCCGCGACGGCGGGCGGGGCGGAGCTAGCTCGGCAGCGCTTCCGGCCGCCGCCCGCAGCCCGGGCCGTGAGGAGNGGTGGGGCGGTGGGAAGGAGCACGATAAGCAGTTTAAAAAAAAAAAACAGACAACCAACGTGTAGCTCGTATCGGGGTACAGAAGTGAAGTTGAGAGACCGTTAGTTATATCTGATAAAGTGCTCAGTGAGTCTTTGTTCGACGTACCTCTGAAATGCTGAGTGCCGATGGGCCGAATGGCAGGCAGGGAGGAGGAAATGCCGGGGTAAATACGAAGTGTTTGTCATCGTCCGTGATTATTGAGCCAGTCCTTCTGTCGGGTGCCTGTTATGCTCAGAGCTGGCACGAGCACATGAGCTGAGTCTTTGCTTTCCTTATCTTCTGAGTATCATGGGATTTGGGTGTAATTAATGCAAGGTGGTAACAAAGTTTTTCACGTAGTCAGTGTGACTGTTTAAATCTGACATGCGTCAAGCTAAGGGCTCAAAGGCGAGGAAATGTGAAGAGTTTGGTTCTGAGGAGACTGTTGGAGTGAGGATGGAGGTTTGGGTGCCAGAGGTGCTTGTGTTCCCTCCTCTGCCACTTACCTGGTGTATGACACCAGGGAGACCATTTCACTTGCTACTATTACTATGATTTTATTTAATTCTTGCCATTTGGGCTACTAATAATCTCCTGCATATTTCATAGCTCTCAGTTTTACAGCACCAACATTAGGGATTCTTGAAAATATTCCCTCCAAACTGTTGTAGCAGAATATTGTATTGAGCTGTGAGTCTGTTTTTTGTTTTGTATGGACCAGTGTTTGAGTGTGCAGAGAAAAGAGCATCTCTGTCTGGTGCAGTGAGTATTGCTCTTGTATCTCTTTATGAATAAATATGGCTTTATTGCCACATTATATTAATACAAATTTTGTTGCATTTAAACACTTTTTTTTCTGATTTTCTATTTTTAAGTAAGATTTCTTGTGTCCCTTGTATAAAATACTAACTCCGCTGTCCCTGAAGTTGGTCAGAGAAACTTCTGAGTACTGTTTGCAGGAGTAGAGACAATGTTTAGATACAGAGTGAGTGCATTCACAGGTACTAGGGACACAGTAAAAGTCAGTGTGTTGCATGGGAAGACATTACTGAAAGCTCCTCAAAACCTCAAGGCTTTTTTTCTTTGTTTGTTTTGAGAACTTAAAACATTAGTTGGAAATAAGACCTTACCTGAATGATACTGGAAATGATGCAGCGCTGCATGTGGGTACTCAAAACTTAGAGGTTCTGTGTTTAATTTGAGTGGTGAATTGCTTTACAGAAGAAACAGCACTGGGGAAGCTTTCTTGTTTCTTGAGTTTACAGTTTGAGTACATGCTTATAAGGATATGCTATGCAGTGTACTACTGACAGTTAATAAGCATTGGGAAGTTTGTCCAAAAAAGCATATAACAAAAGGCCTGGTTTATGTAGTCATTACTGAGGATGGTGGTTAACTTAAACTTTCCTTTCTCTTACGGTCTGACTGGGGAGAGAGCAACTGCTTAATTCCACATGCCTTCATAGGAACTTTTCTTTTGATCTCCCTCTGTTTGTTTTGTCCCTGTTACTCTTTGTCGCAGTCTCTAGTGTTTCAGGTGAGATTACAGTTGAGATTTAAAAGCAAATTGACTTCAGAGAAATGTGTGTGACCGACAGAGTGCTTTTAGATATTACCACTTAGGCTGACACTTCTGGAATGCTGTCTGCACTCCTAGCCAGACTTTTCACAACGCTCCTTTGAGAGCGTGGTCACTTTCAGCTTCAGCACCTGAAGTGCTGAAATCTGACGTGAAGCACTCTCAGAAATCTGAACGTGACTTTTGGCTGCTGCTATCTTTGGGTTTTACCAGCCTTCGTGCAAACAGCTAACGTGCAGTGTTGTTAACAGCTTTCTGCAGAGAGAAGAAAAATGGAAAGTAATGCGGTTCTACTGGAATCCAAGTCCTCTCCCATCAACCTGCTGAATGAAATGCACCAGCTGCGTCTGCTGGGCCACCTCTGTGACGTGACGGTCAGCGTGGAGTACCAGGGTGTCAGAGCAGAGTTTGTGGCACACAAGGCTGTATTGGCAGCAACGAGCAAATTTTTCAAGGAGGTTTTCCTTAACGAGAAGAGCATGGACGGCCCAAGAACCAATGTGTTCCTGAACGAGGTCCAGGTTGCTGATTTTGCTTCGTTTCTTGAGTTTGTCTATACTGCTAAGGTAGAAGTGGAAGAAGACAGAGTACAGCGTATGCTAGAAATAGCCGAGAAGCTGAAGTGCTTGGACCTCTCAGAAACCTGCTTCCAGTTAAAGAAGCAGATGCTTGAATCGGTGCTGCTGGAGCTGCAAAATTTCTCTGAGTCACAGAACTCTGAGGAAGAGAGCACAACCCAACCAAGCAGTTTGCTCGAGACTAAAGCAGCTGCTGTGGCAGAACCCGAGCAGACAGACTGTCCTCCGGATCCTGCGTGTTCCCCAGGTGGCAGGCCCAGGAATGGACTGTCTCTTGAGGTGCCAGCTACCAAACCAAAAGAGAAAGCGGACAAAAAGAAGGAAATGATGAAGCCTCCTTATGCCAAAATCAGAAGGGCAAGCGGGAGACTGGCTGGGAGGAAGGTATTTGTGGAAATCCCAAAGAAGAAATACACAAGACGGCTGAGAGAGCAGCAGAAGAATGCAGAGGTTGCTGTCGAGGAGGACAGTTACCCACAGGACCAGGACATGTGTGATGCAGAGAGAGAGGAGGAGCAAGCAGAAGGCAACATCAAACCTGAAAGCGAGGAGTGCGATGGCAGCTTCGAATCGGAAGAAAAGGTGAAAAAATCCGAAGAGGACAAAAAGAAACGAGGCAGTAACTTCAAGTGCACCACGTGTGAGAAGGAATTCCTGTACGAGAAAAGCTTTCTCAAGCACATCAAACACAGCCACGGCATCGCAGCCGAAATCGTGTATCGGTGTGAGACCTGCAGTCAGACCTTTGCCAACAGGTGCAACCTAAAAAGCCATCAGCGCCATGTCCACAGCAGCGAGCGCCACTTCCCTTGTGAACTCTGCGGTAAGAAGTTCAAGAGGAAGAAGGACGTCAAGAGGCACATTCTCCAGGTTCATGAGGGTGGTGGGGAGCGTCATCAGTGCCAGCAGTGTGGAAAGGGGTTGAGCTCCAAAACTGCCTTGAGGCTCCATGAAAGGACGCATACAGGCGACAAGCCTTATGGGTGCACAGAGTGTGAGGCTAAATTTTCTCAGCCTTCTGCACTTAAAACACACATGAGGTATGAACTGACTTAACTGGCCTTGGTAGATTCTGGGGGGAGAAGCGGAATCCCCTGGATCACATCTTGAGCCTTCCAGTGAAGTGGGGGTGGAAAACGTGACTGACTGGAAAACTTCAGTATCTCTTTGTTGCGTGGCTTTTCTCCTCCTTTTCAGGTTAAGGGAGTTCTGTCATTTGCTTTCAGCCAAGGGGAGAGGTGTGTGGGCTAAGACACACCTCTCTGTGGGACGCTTCACGTGAGAAAAGCAACCCCGTGATGAATTATTGTGCCATTAGGGCTATCAGTACTTCAGCTAATTTGATGCCCTTTTCTATTCAGTAGCAAAATGTTATGCAGTAAGTGTGAAAATGAAAAGACACAGCTGTGTATTGAGTTGAAGAACGCCAGATATGGGTGCTAAGCTTAGCAAGCTGCTGAAATTTGCTCAGGAGCAGGCAGGTGTGTCAGTGTGTGCGGGTGAGTGAGGCAGAACAGTGAAGAGAGGTGTAGGCTCAAAGGTGGAGGTACGAATGCACGGTCTTGGAAGTTCAAAGGAGAGACTCTTTAGCGAGGCTCTTGGTTTTTAAGGGCTTTATCACCACCTCTTGAAAGCAGTGGGTTTACTCCCAGTGGTAGGAAGCACATCCAGAAGCAGACTTCATCAGCCAGACTGCCCCTGTGCTGTAATTACTGATGCAGCTGTATGGAAACTCTGCTTCCATCATGTGTCCTGTCCTAACCACAAGTAATTGCTTTCTGCTACTCACAAATGGTGTTCTGACATAACCAGAGTTTCTCCACCGTGAGCATTCAGCATACCTGCTGTACACTAGGAACTAAGTGCTGTCCTCATTGTGTACCATGGCAGTCTGCAGTGGGAATATTTCATCTTCTTGTGCATGTTACATCTAAGGCAGTGTACCTGCAAGACTACTCAGACTGTCCAGGTCTTTGAAGTGTGCGTGAGGTGAAGATCTAAGCTGCAGGGAGCTGGTACAGGCAAGACTTGTGTAAGCAGCCCCTCCTGTACACAGCCTTCCCCATCTGGTCACGCTGTTGGCTTGGGGTGACAGGAATTAAATTGCCCACACGAGTGGAATGTTGCTGTTCTGCTCCTCGATGCCATGTGTGTCCCATTGTAGCTCTTTCTATCCCATGGCCCTGCAGGAGCAGCGTGGCAGAAAAAGCATCACTGCTTTTTGTTCTGCGTGCAATATTGTGTTGGTAGGTCCAGCAGTGGGGCTTCACTTGAGGTCCCATGCTGGTGATGTTTTTCTTTCAGTCTCTTAACCTACATGTAAGGTTTTTCCGCCTGATTCAATTTCTAACTTTAAAACTGTGGTTTTTTACCCGAAAAAAATATAATAATAAATCCTGGATCTGAGCCTTGATCACAGTAAGACGAGGGCAGCACTACAGAAAGCACAGTTGGGCCCAGCTAAAGGTGTTTGCAAAAGGTGATGAAGCCTCGTGCAGGCACGCAGTCGCTCTTGTCGCAGCGAAGACAACTCACAGCGTGCTCCGAAGGAGAGTAGCAGACCCTGGTATTTTAATGTTCCTTTCTCATTTCAGAATCCATACTGGTGAAAAGCCTTTTGTCTGTGATGAGTGTGGTGCCAGGTTCACTCAGAATCACATGCTTATATATCACAAAAGATGTCACACAGGTAAGGCTCGCTTTTGTGGCGTGCTGCACCTAGGAGGCGACCTGCTGTGAAACCAGGAGGTCTTACCATCTCCCAGAAGCCGAATGCTATTTCACAGTTTTTGATATAATATTTAGATGTTGTCATCCTAAGGTGGAATTTTTCTGAGAAAGGTTCTTACAGGCAATCAATGGGAGGAGCAAAAGGATCTTGTGAGGGAGGAAGGAAGCTCCCACCCAGTCAGGGTCAGACACCTAAAGTATGGGTTGAAGCTGTGGGTGTTTAACAATGGCCAGAGGTCTCTCAGTCATCCATAAAGGGTCTGGCTAACTCCTGAGAAAAAAAAAGGGCTTTTTCAGAACTGTTAGCCCAAGTTATCTTGGTGCTTTTGTGCACTTGTAGATGGCTGTGTTTGGCCTTGTGCTTAGCATGGTTCATGCAGGTTTCTTTTGGGAAGCTCAGTGCTTTATGCAGAGATCCCTTAGTCCCTGCTGAGGTTGTGGTTAATTTGCATGCAGTAGCTTTCTCTTCTTGAGTGTGATATGCAGTAGCATTCTCAGGTACTACTTTGGCTTAATTCTCTTCACCCTTGCTGCAGGGGAAAGACCTTTTATGTGTGAAACGTGTGGGAAGAGCTTTGCCTCTAAGGAGTACCTGAAGCACCACAACAGAATCCATACGGGGTCCAAACCCTTTAAATGTGAAGTTTGCTTCAGAACGTTTGCACAGAGGAATTCACTTTACCAGCATATAAAAGTTCACACAGGTAGGAGGTGCTCTTTTTTTCCTTGCTCTTTGAAACAAACCATCACGATTTAAAGACTTTGCTCTCAAAGTTGCTTAGTTCATTTCTTGGATTTCCCACTGATTGAATTTCTCTTCTGGATCCGTGATGCAGTGTGTTTCCTTTCATGTCCTTTCTCCTAGTGCTTCCCTGTATTTCTCACTGGCTCTTACAGCAGATGTCTCAAATATTTCCAGGAACTTTGCAGATGTTGTTAGTAATGCAGCTGTGTTATGATGAAGTTTATTAGAGGCCAGACTACCACGTCTGTTGTGGTTCTTAACAGAGCCCTGCAGAGAGCCAGTTCCTTCTTGTCTGTTTGTCCACCTTTCATGCTTGCAGTCTTTTCTGCTTGGGTTTTCTCTTCAGTCTGTTTTATTCCCACCTACTTCTCTACAGGCACTGCAGTACTGACTTCAAGTGGTGCCAGTGTTGTCACATAGGCTCTATTTCAGAACTGGAAGGAAGAGAGCGCAGTCATTTTCGCTCTCGGCAGCGTTAGCATTTCTACCCCTTTTATATTCCCTCTTACCCTGCCTGTCAGGGTAGAAGAACAGAATTCTGTTTTCTGCTCAGCACTGGCTCTAAATTTCATCCCTCCTATGGAATCACACTTGCTTTCTCTTTTCTTCCCTGCTCCCTTGAGCTCCACATTATTCAGCAATACCTCTGGTTGCAATTTGCTCGTGTTACCTTGGCCTTGTGGTGCATACCATGCGTTCCAACCCAGTGCCACCCTACAGGGAGCAGCCTTGCCAACATTCTCTATGCTAACAAACTATTGTTTGGCTTCTGTGCCTTGCTCTTTCCTTACTCCCTGCACCGTGTGCCACGTGTGGTGTCACCACAGGGGGAGCAGTGGCCACAAGCCTGGCAGTGCCGACACGACCGCCTTCCTGTTCTGCAGTATCATCTGTTCTTCAGCAGCGAAGGACAGGAGCTAACAGAGCTTACCCAGTGAGTAACATGCCTGGTACGTGTGTGCTCTGCTTCCAGGTGAACGGCCCTATTGCTGCGACCAGTGTGGGAAGCAGTTCACGCAGCTCAACGCGCTGCAGCGGCACCATCGCATCCACACCGGGGAGAAACCGTTCATGTGCAACGCGTGCGGACGGACCTTCACTGACAAGTCCACCCTGCGGCGGCACACCTCGGTGAGAGCCTCTCGTGCCATGCTGCCTCCCACTGCGGCCACGTGCTGATGTGTGCCAGCTTTGCCAGGGGGCTTCCGTGTGGCTTCGGTGTTGCTTTGTGATTTTATAACGTCGCCCTCTCTCTGTCACGACGTTGAAAATTCTCATGTGGTTTCAGTCTGTGGCAGAGCTGGTTTTCATCTGTTACTGCAGGGCCAGGTGGGACGCACCTGCACACTGTTCAGTCAGACTTGTTCTGTAACCTCGGAGTGCAGTCCCTGTGCAGCCTGGAAGCGATAGCAGAATTCGTTTCCAGGGCCAGGCTTTCTGCTGGATGCTTCCCAGAAGGGCCTCAGTTTAGTACCTTGGTGTGTACTGACCAAGCCTAGGGATAGTTCTGGAGGATGAAAGGGAAGACTTGTTTTTGACCTGAGTCGGATGTGAGTTGGGTTCAGGCTTCTGCCTGCCACTGTCACACACCCAGCCTCCTGACTTGGTTGGTTGGTTTGCTTGTTCTTTCAGATCCATGATAAAAACACCCCGTGGAAGTCCTTCCTTGTCATTGTTGAAGGAGCATCTAAGAACGATGAAGGTCACAAAACAGAGCTCCCAGATGAAGAATACGACGTGTCACCTAAAATGCCAGAGAAGCTGCTGTCTTTCTCTGAGAACGGCCACTATCAGAGCTTCACTGCTGTCCCAGGGGGTGTGACTGCACTGCATGGCAGCAGTTCTGCAACGGGGACAGACTGTAAGTCAGATGGGACTCCGGGACCCCAGGGAGCCCTGATAGCTACCACTCTAAGTGAGCTGACAGTACTGCATCCACAGACAGACTGCATTCAGCCACAGCTTCACGCCTTGGTGAATATGGAGTAATTTGGTGTCACAAATCCAGTTCAAGCTGCACGCTTTGTATAGTCATTTGACTTTGCCAATAACCTGCTGAGGGAACTGGGAGAAGCTATGAAAAGGAAGCAGAGCTAGACATGAACGGCAGAATTCCCTCCAAAATGTAATTCTCTGCCAGGGAGAATAATAGCAAATCCAGTTTGACTTCATCAGCTGAGGAAAGGTTATATCCTGCACATGAAAGGTTGGAGGTGGGTGCAGTTCAGCTAGGCTGTAAAGAAGGTGCATGTTTGATTTGATGACACGTGTACAATCAAGAGAAACCGTGCTGTGTTTCTCAGCCCGCTAGTGTAGTTAAATAAATCTGTATCTTCTTAAATGGAAATCCTTTCTAGCAGGTTTGCTAATTTGCATTTCAGGAAATGTTGGTTAGTCTCTGCTTTTGCCAAATAGCCAAGCAGTGAGCCAGCTCGCTCCCTGAGAGTGAGAGAGGGGGAGCAAGCTTTGGAAAGAGCTGAAGTTTCATTCCAGGAACTGTGATGCTCTGGTTGCTCCATAGGCGAGTGGAAGCCAAGTGCTGTGTCTGTGCAGGTGGCAGTGCTGTTGTTACTTTGCAGTAAGACTTAGTGCAAGTCTGGATGCTTGTATTCAGCCAGCCTTTGTGTAAGCTGGAGCAGCTGGAGGGCTCAGCTTGGCAGGTGGTAGAACAGGCAGCTTCCTGGTGCTTCCCTGCTGAAGTGTAGCTAAGCACTTTTCTGCTGGTCCAGATAGGTCAGCAGTGTTCTCTTCTCCACTGTTCCATAAGCATTGCTGTTCCACAGGCCTCCTTTTAAATTAAGTAAAACTCTGGTGAGAATAGTTAATTACTGTTTTGCTGGCAAGCTGCTACAGCTAATTCCACTAGTAGAAGTCTCCTGAGGTCATCTCAGTTGCACATGGGAGGCAGTCAGCCTTCCTCTGACTAATAGTATGGGAAGATGCAGACAAGCAGCCCAGCGTGTTTTTCACTTCAGGCATCTAGGCCATTATTGCCCAGATGCTGAATACTTTGACTGTGGTAGAAACTGAATGGCAGTTTTTAGGCCAAGACCTGTTCAATTTTTCCTGTGATAAGCATTAAGGGGCAGAAATTAAAAACACAAGTGATAAATGGAGCTGCCCTTCAAAGGCTTTTCCTGATGAGTAAAATTTAGCAGCAGAAATTTCATTTGCAATAAGGAAAGTGACAAGGTGAGCACAGGGACTAAGGGCCATAAGATTTGTGTTCAGCCCACCCT
This sequence comes from Odontophorus gujanensis, assembly GCA_013399175.1. Lineage (NCBI taxonomy): Eukaryota > Metazoa > Chordata > Aves > Galliformes > Odontophoridae > Odontophorus > Odontophorus gujanensis. The sequence continues at coordinate 38,955 of VXAB01001100.1, forward strand.
CTAAAACTTAACAGAGCCCGCTCCAGCACCCGCAGCATTTGGGTCCCACTGCCACCAGTCGTCATAAGAATCATGCGTGGGCATTTCTCACAAGGATGGTGAGCTCTTCCCTGAAGTATCTCCTCCCCAGGAAACATATCCCCTTGTTCTCTTCCATCATGTCCAGTAGCTGAGAAAGCCTGAGAGTCACTGCCCAGGGTAAGCATGCTGGGTGCTTCCTGCAGCTCTAACACGGAAGCTGAACTGAAATGAAAACATTACTTTGTTTGAACCTCCCTGGAATACTGGGGAGGAGTAATAACTGTCCTTGTGCCTTTGAAATGGGTGCCAACTGACAACTCTGGGATGACTGTTTTTTGGAAGCAGCAATGAATCAAAAGCAATTTGCCCCTATCATTAACCAACTGTTCCACATTAGGACCAGGTTCCCAGTGCTAACACGTTAAAAACGTGGAGCTCATCTGATTTACTTCTCTGTTTCTCTTTGCTTTAATATTAATCTAGTGTTTCCACAGAAGCTTTCTCATCTGAAGCTGTGAGAAAAACTGAAAGATTGCATTAGTGTAAAGGTAAGCACAATCGAGCCAGGTTAGGGCTTACTTTAAGGCTTAGGGGTTGGCAAAGCAATAAAGATATCCAGGCTGTGGCACAGAGCTATTTTTGAGCCTTGAAGGGATGTCTGATGTGTTTCCATAGAACCATAACTTAATCTAGAGAAAGGGACTGTAGTTTTTTGTTTCTTTTTTTAAAGAGAACATTCCAAGAGGTTATATTGGAAATATTTATTCAAGCACCACGTCCTGTTGAAACTCAGTACTCCCAGTGACCAATGTAAAGAGGCTGTAGATATATTTAAGTCAATCTGAGCGTTAGTACGTGTAGCTGGGGCAGCTTTTGTACTCCACAAACAGACAGATGTGAGTTACCTGGATCAACCATTCCTATTAAAAGACTGAAATACTGTGACAGACCTTCCCCTGCCTCGTTCATCGTATCCATTGTTTCTGTGCCCCAGCATCACACCTCAGCTGCTCCCCACCAGCTGAAGGCAGCCCTGTGCATTATCCCATAAAGAACAGGGATCGCTGTGTACGGTCAGGATTTTCACTTTATTGATGTACAGATTCACACAAGACATCATATTCTTGCTAAGGCCATTTCATTAATGAGTTTTCATAGTATGTGTACTGGGGGGAGGGGGGGAAGACAGCAGAGTGGCAGACTGTCGTTTTAAAACTGCCAACAATTTGCAACTGCTACACTGGAGGTCATGCTGTAGCCTACTGATACAGAACTAAGAGTTGTATTTGAATGATATTTACTCCAGAGCACAGTAACAGACTGCATAACCCCACGGGTACTTCTGGTCCACCAGCAACAAAAGCATCTTATCACAGCTGTGCACAATACTGACCATTGGAAAAACGAACCAAAAAAGGGCATCGAACACTCACGTGTGTGTGACATTAACAGAAAAAGAACCTCCCCTCAGCAGGGGAGAAAGGTGCTGGAGCCAAGTGAAGACAAACCCCTCCAGAGGACATGCCTATGCTTAGAAGAGAAGCAGATTAAACCAGGCAAGTTGAGCAGCAGTTCAACCTTCAGGCCCACTCGTACAAAATGACACCATACCTGCAACCAGTCCAACTCCTGCTCTAGGATTCTCTGCCTGCCTGCCACACTCGTGTCCTACATGCAGTACTACGATGGCCTTAGAAACACAGCTGAGAAGTGGGGAGACTGAAGCTGTGTGGGAGACACTCAGCCTGTCAATCCAGTGGTGTTCTACTCCAATAAATATCTAGATTAAAAACAAAGAGCAGTGAAAGCCAGCGTGTGGGCTGCCAGGAGGAGAGCAGACACAATCCCTACAGCGAGAGAAACAAAGGGCAGAGTCCAAACTGCAGCAGTGCCCACCAGAGCTGCCACAAACAGCACTGCTGCCAAACAAAGCAGCTACGTTTCCATTCTTAGCCTATCACTCCACTGCAGATAAATGCCAAGTGACAACTACTGACAGATTGCACGGGCTCCCAGTTCCCTCAGTACACACACTGGGCTGCAGGTAGCTTAATCATCACTAGTCAAACAGAGGAGCCTGGTGCAGACATTTTAAAACACGTCTCTGAAATGACAACGAGGATTTCTGAAGTGCCTACGTCTTTTCAAAGCAAAGCACGCTCGATCCATCTGTCACCCTCACACCTAAGCCAAGGTTCCTGCTCAACCTCTGCAAGTCACAACAGCGAGGCAGCTCAGCCAACAGCAAAAGGGTCAGGAGCTAACGGGCACGAACAAAAGGAGACAGCAACAGGAGCTGAGGTCAATGAAAAGTTAGAAAAATAGCTTATAACGTGGGTCAAGTCATCTTAGGGTAGCAGGGCTGGGGGCGTGCCACAAAATAAAGTGGAAAAATAGATCCAAGAAAATAGAGAAGCGCCTCACATTTTATATTTAGGTCTTCAATACAAAATACACCACCAGGGAGGTCTGCTCCTGCTGGCTGCTCGCAGGGCTGGCACCCATTTAAGCAATCCTGTCCTCTGAGGTGCAATGCTTCAAGCACTAGGCCACTGCACTTGCACATGCACACACGTACCTGTAGAGGTGTACACACACACACACGTGGCTAGGGTTCACAAAGCCTTCCACTAGCACCATTTAGAAAGCTCAGTCATTAAAAAAAAAACAGGATCCAAGTGTATCTGGCAGAGGTCCATTTGAAAACGGGAAACAATACAGCAGCAGATGAGAATCTTACTATTTGCACTGCACTGGCACGGACAAATATTTACATGCTCAACTCAACGGTACTGAACCTTAAGACAGAACAGGAAGGGAAAAAAAGGAGTTCCAAGTGCAAACTTCGGGCTCATCAGTAACAAAAAACACAAAGATTTCCTGCCAGGGGCGTTCCTTTCACCTCAGAAGAATCAGCGATACCCAGAGCATCGTTTCTCACCTACCCACGCTGTCACAACAAAGAGCAGGGTACTAAAGAAACACACAGTCATGTGGACTGAGAAGCAACAAAATTAAGCTAGATATTTTATCACGTATCCTGTGGTGGTCCTTGGCTGTAACACGAGAACAGATGACTGAGGCTGCATGCCACAAACACCGCCAACGATTCACTTCAGGTCCCCGTCCCCTTCTCCTTGGATGGACTTCTTGATGCGGAGCAGCATGGTCGTGAGCCACTGATCCAACCTCGATATCGAGTCGAATTCTTTCACCTATTAAAAGGGCAAAGAAAAAAGCAGTTAGAAAGCAGCAGCAGCACTCCGCATCTCTTGGAGCATAACCTTCTACCCAGCCTGGTGGGTACTTACTGCCTCGGTGTACGCCTCCGAGTTCTGCTCCTCGTGGGCTTCCAGCAGTTTCTAGGAGAACACCATTACAAGTCAGACAATGCTGCGGGACCTCTGCCACCTCCCACCACCCCCCACCACTAACACAAAGCCACATTTCAAGTCAACCACAAGGACCATCTTTCTGCTGTTGCTACTCCCACTCGCTTGGTCTGAATCCAAGGCAGAGCGAGCCTGACGTCCCTCAAGGCATTTTGAGAAGAAGGCCCAACCCGTGGCAAGGCGAAAAAGCACAAGGCAAAGGGCACGATGCATTTCTAAATGTGAGCATGTTATTTTAATGCTGGTTCTGCTTACTTTCAATAGCTTGCACTCCCGTGAATCTGTAAACGCTGGGAACATTTCTTCGTACTTCTCGAGCGCAAGCTGAAAGAGAAGCGTGCCCTTAAGCAATTTTCACACAAAATTCCTCACTTTTTATTTCGGTTCTTCTCTTCTAGTCCCTAAAACCACACAGAAAACTCAAGAAAACGTTCACAGCAAACCCATAAGCACAGGGAAATGAAGAGGCAGGGTCAGATCTGGCCTCAAAGTGCTCAGAGCCATTCGTGGCCTGAGACAGCACTCAGCAAGAAGCAAGCAGACACAGCCAGGGCACGAGCAAGGCAGGAAGCAGAACTCTGCATTGGACACTGCAGTAGCACACGCCTTGATTTATCCCTGAGCTTCAGTCTGGATGTGCTGCATGCAGTTCACCCTTCATTCTGCTTATGCTACGTCTGGTGGAGATTCAGCCATCCCAGCCCAGCAAACAGCAGCAGCAAGGAGCCCCTGCAAAAACACCTCCCTGCTGGCAAACGTGCAGCAGCCACTCTGAGCCCACCGACCTTAGCATTCAGCTCGTCCACGATGAAGTGACACAGAGCAGCTTTGAAGAAATACTCCTTGGCACTGTACTTCAGCAAAGGGTTATCCATTGTGTTCGTTCCGACCTAGGTGGAAAAAAGGGATTGCTGGAGTTGGGGAAGAAACCCGCATCATTAGGAACTGAATTAAAAGCACGACGCCCCATTCAGACTACACACAGCTCCACCCAAGGGTCTGCAAACAGGGGCTGTGACAAACACCAGCGTCTGTGCAAACAGTTATGGGGCAGCCAGACAGGTTTTAGAGAAAAGCCAAAGAGGGAAACACATTATGTCCTCAGACTGCTGTAACCGAGGCCCAGCAGAGCACACGCAGGCACAGAGGGACAGGCTGCCCCTGCCTCACCTGCTCGTAGATCTCTATGGCCTTCTGGTACTGCTCCAGCTGCGCAGCATAGGCTGCCACCTTCAGCAGACATTTGTTGGCTGAGCTGCAATCGATACCAAGAAGTGAGTGGGGGGAGAACATCCACGCCACCTGCAGGCATCCCCTCCCCTGCCTGCTGCATAGAATGGTGGGAGCCACAAGCTACCAAGTAGGTGAGGGCTGCAACGAACACCCGGGGAAAAGCACAAAGACCTCCAGCCTGAGCACGAGTCAGACATCACTCATCCCTTTGTGCTTTCAGTGAGCCCAGAACGGGCATCCCAACCCAGACAAGTCTGCAATCTTTAGAGACTCAACCAGCGTGACGCACAGGCACCTGCTAGGCTTCAAATAACCACACAGGACTTGGGCACCCTACCAAAGGCTGTTTCAGGAGAGCCTGATGGGCGAGGAGCTGAGGTGCCCCTTTCCAAGCCTTCCCTGCTGGAAGGGACCACCCTCCAAAGCCCACTTGCCTGTTGGACTCTTCTCCTTTGTAATAGTCCGCAGCCTGCTCGTAGTGCGCGATCGCCTGCGGACAGAAACGTTACACTTCAACATTGCTTCTGAAGCAGGGCTGGGGGGAGGCTGGGTTAGTGACCACGGTCACAAAAGCTTTTCTGCTCTGCAGATTGAAAGGAGCGCGACGACAGCGAGCTGCAAACGTGAGGCTGCCTTTGAATATTTGCCCGCGTGCTCATTAACGGTCCCAGCACTTTTAATCAAGGTGAAGCTGCAGCTGTGGGATCTCAGTGCCCTACAGGGCAGGCCCGGCACCCTCACCTTCTCGATGTCAACCAGCTCGGCCTCGTAGATCTCTGCGATGGTGATGTGGTGCTTGGCTGCGATGGTGAACCGCCCCTGGGGAGGACAGAGGTGCTGTGAGGGGAGGTCCCCCACGCCTCATAGTGTGGGCACGTCACACACAGCTCAGCCCCGTCCCCAGCAGCCGGCGCAGCCTCTTACCATGTCGGTGTAGATATCGATAGCTGCATTTAAGCAGTTGATGGCCTCTGCAGCATGTGTGTTCAGAAAAACAACACCAAGTCAGCCAGCGGCCCGGAGCACCCATCTTGAGACATTTCCCCCCCCCCAATAAGGAAAATTAACAGATGTGGAACAGCTGAAGGCACATCTGGATGTCTGAGGGGCTCACGTTCCTGCACCCCAAACTTCCGGGGAACCTCACCTGCCAGGCCCACCCCACAAAAGCCCTAACACCGCATGGTGACACAGCCACCAGGACGGGCCACATCCAACCAACAGAAAGCATCTCCCTCTCAGGGCAGGAGACAGCACAAGGAGGAAATACCAGTAATCCCCAGCAGGCTGCACAGAGGCCGTCCAGGCACACGGACCAGCTGACTCCAAAAGCCCCAGCGCTGCGCTCCTACGCCGCTAAGAAGATTTGCACGGACGCAATCTGGGATTTTGGTTCCCCCGTACCTTGTGGGTCTGCTTTTTTGTAGGCGTTCCCAGCGTCCACGAAGCTGGTGGCCGAGTCGTGCTTGCTCTGCAGCTGCATGTGCAGCTTGGCTGCCTGGCAGAAGGCGTTCCCTGCGGCTGCAATGGAAGCACACGGCACTGAGTGCACCCCACGGACAGAGCAGAGCTGCGGGGAGAACAGCAAGCCACCGCTGCAACGACCCCAAAGGTCACCCCAGGAAGCACAGGGCTCCGTGCAAACCTCCCCCCATAACGCCAGCCCTGGGCTGCTGGCTCGGGTTGAGCGTGGTGAGCTGGCCCCGGATGGGCTCGTTTAACAGCGCACATACTCGGCTCCCCCGGCCGCACTCACCGCTCCAGTTCTTGGCGATCTTGAACATGTTTGCAGCCCTGGTGTACATCTCGCAGGCCTCCTCCACTCGGGTGTTACCCCTGGGCGAGAGCAGGAGAGCGCGTGAAGCCGCTTTCTGCGTTTCAGTGCCCCAACAGCGCTGCTCGCAGCCCNTTCTCGGCCTCGGCCATCAGCTGCACGGCCTCCCGCTCCTTCCCCGAGCTGTCCATCGCGGCAGCGCTCGGCCAGGCCCGGAGCCACCTCCTCTTCCTCCCCCTCCTCCTCCTCTTCCTCTCTCGGGAGCGCGCACGGAGGCGGGGCCCAGCGCGTGCACGCAGCGCACGCTGCAGGTGATGCGGTGGATGCACGCTGCGCCTCGCAGCGCCCA
>VXAB01001100.1:45957-58365 GCA_013399175.1 Odontophorus gujanensis
CAGAGGGTCCTCACCCGCTGCTTCCAAAACCTGCCCTTCCCACCCGTGTTTCTCAAAGCGCCCGCAGCGGGAATTCATTAATGAATAATTAATTCGGGAGGGGGAAGGGCCAGGCCGGGTGATCGCTGCGCTGCCCGGGGCTCATGTAACACCAGCTGCAACGGGAGCTGCTCGGAGCTGAGCTGTCAGCAACCCCCACACCCCCTGCTTCCCGAGGGGCTGAGACGCTGCGGGTCCACTCACGCAGGTTGGTGCTGAGCTCAGCACCCCGACGGCCCCCCAGGGTTTCCTCCAGCCCGAGGCTGCTGCTGAAACTCACTGCCAACACACGTGGCATCCGAACCATCCGAGGTTTTATTTCCTTTCTTCCAGGCGGGATGCAATGGAGCCTTTTGATCTCTATGATCTCGGAATCCTGAAAGAAAACAAAACCATCCAGAGGATCCTTTGCCCCATGGCTGTGGAGCTCTGTCATCTCATCCTCACCCTGGAACGGGAAGGCGGAACGTGCCAGACCTTACCCAGCGTGGAGGAGAAGGCAGAAAAATTGGCCAAAGCCACCGAGGAGCTCGCTTCTGCTGCAAGAAGGTAATTCTGCTGGGTGGTGGCTGCCATTGATGGGACGGGGGTGAGCTGAGCCCCGGGGCTTTCCTTCCAGGTTGGCCGAGCAGTCCAGCGACCAGGTGTACCGGGAGGAGACGCATCTCACAGCCTGCTCCCTCGTGCTGGCAGGGAGGCACGTGCTGCAGGCAGCCCACCAGCTGCAGGGACAGCCGGACTGCCCCAGCCACAGGGAGGTGCTGGCTGCGGCAGCAAAGGGCGTCCTGACCCAGACTATGAAGGTAAGGCCAGAGGGGACGGTGCTGAAGGGAGCAGTGGGCAGGGTGCAGCTGGAGGAGGGATGAGACAGCCCCTCTGTTGGGACAGAGGGATGCAGCAGTGATGGGTAACCTTAGCCACGCTGACTGTACTCTGTGCTGTGCTAGATCCTTCGGATTGAAGGTGCTGCCGAGGTAAGGAGGATAACGCAGGCTGCCAGCTGGCTGCTGGAGTGCCTGGGCACGCTGCGGGATACGGGGGACGTGCCAGCACTGCTGGCTGCTTTCCGGGACTTTTCCGAGGCCTTGCTTCTGCTGAGCAATCTGACAGCAAAGCACCTCGAGGAACTCCAAGATTCTCGTCGCCGGACCGGCTTGGCTCGGACTTTGCAGCTCCTTCAGAAGTGCGTTCCTTTGCTCCACGCAGCCAAGCTCTGCCACCTTCAACGCTCCCGGGCTCAACAAGTCGACTTCTCCCAAAACTCGGCCTTCCAGCTGATGGAGAGGACCATCCAAGTGTTTGTTTCTTTGCTTGTCGACAGCACGGGCAGCGAGGAGACCCAGGACAGACACGGGGCCTTCTCCCAGCACGTGCACAGGCTGCTGGCTCTCCTCTACCACCCAGACCCAGCGCACCTCTCCGACAGCGAGTTCAGCGCTCACGTGGAAGCAGTAGTTTTCTTCTGCATGCTTCTAGCAGAGACATGCAGGGCAGATCTGAAGCAGGAGCTGGTAAAACGTTGCTGGGTTCTCCTGCAGCTCAGAAAGAGCATTTGCTGCCATGTAAATCAGAAAGAGGGACGGACAGGGCCAAGCTGGGGAGAGAGCAGCCTGGAGGAGAAATGTCACATCATGGGAAAGGAGGTGGAGGACCTGGACCAGGCTGTGCTCAAAGTTACTCTGCACCAAATCCTCCACACCTTCTCCAAGGCCAAGGAGCCCTTGAGGCAGTTAGTAGAGGAAGCCCTTAGCCTTGCAGGTACAGGGTGTTTTCCAGCAGGGCAGGGAGGATTACTGAAGAAGCTGCAGCCCCTCACTGCCACCTTTTTCGCACACGCCCAGCAGATGCTCAGAGTGGCAGACTTTGTCCTGGCCAGGTGCACCAAAACCCAAACTGCGAGAGAAATCCAAGACCAGGCAGAGCACTTGAAGAGCCTCCTTGCCAGTCTCCCACCGGTGCTCACAGAAATGAGCAGAAATCCAACCCGTACGAGTGCTGCTCAGCATCTGCAGTCCCTGTACCACGCGTGGGCTGGAACAACAGAAAGCCTCTCACAGTGCTTTGAGGAGACAGTCAGCATGCAGCAATTCCTGCAGCAGTCCATCCAGGAAATGGCCGTGCTCAAGGAATGGTGTGATAAGGCCCTACGAAGTCAGGACCCTGAAAGGCTCTCCTGGCATGCCACTACCCTCACCAGCTGGGCTCGGTGGGTTGCTGAAGCTGTTGCCAGGTACGTGGATAGGGCCACAGACCCCATTTTCAGGAATGGCTTGCTGGTTTGGATTGAGCAGCTGGCCAAGTCCATTCTTGAGCTGAAAGCAGCCACGGCCCTTTGCCTGGAGAGACGCTCCTGCCTCCAAACTAGGGATGTCTTTTCAAAGGCACTGAGCTGCCTGATGGATGCTGCTCACCGCGTCTGGGATGGGCTGGATGGGTCCAACCACCCAGATATCCTCAGCCCTCTCCGGGAAAAAGTACGGAGCACTGATGTTGCAAAGGAGCTCGGACACAGCTCATCCCGTGCTGAGTTAAAAAACATCACCAGTCAAGCTAAACTGCAGGATGCCTTAAGTCATCCGTTTCCACAAGCTGGTAACTCACACCCAGACTTTGTTCCAAGGAAAGGAGAAATGCACCCCGTCATTACAGCACTCCTAGCAGCAGCAGGAGCCCATGATGTGGCAGCTGTGAATGCTGCTTGCTCTGCCTTGCTCGAGATCTCTAACTGCTGTATTGATGCAGCAAAGGAAGCACTGCCTGTTGCTGCTTCTCCCCTGATGGACACGCTGGGGCAGTACCAGAAGATTGTCTTACTGATGCCATGTGTTATTAGCTTGGCCAGGGAAACAGCCCTGGGGCAGCTCCAGCATCAAGGCAGACTTCTCCAGATGGCACTCTCTCTCTCAGAAACCATCTGTGAAACCAAAGAGTGCCTGGCAGCTGTGGCAGGCTCTTGGTACAGCCTGTCTCAACAAGTGCTTGGCTTTACCTTGGCCGCTGACTTTGTGAGCAGCAAACAGGCTTTGGATGAGACCATGATGGCTTTAGCAGGAGCAGTTCGGATTGCAGGGGACATTGCAAGCATGGCCTGTAGTAAGCAAAAGAGCATTTGTCCTGGCATCTGGGAAAACTTTCTACAGGTCCAAGCCAAATTTTCACGTGCTCAGACGAATACCAAAGTGTTACTTGAGAAAGCAACGTCCTCCAAGGGCTCCTGTGAGCTGGGAGAGGCCAGCCTGGAGCTGCACTGTGTCCAGTGGGCTATCAGCATGCACGTGCTCCTGGGCGCTGTGGATCACTTCATAGGCAGGGACATCCTGTTCCTGAGGGAGCTAAGGAGTGCCATGAAGAACAAGCTCTGTTCGCAGAGCCTCTTGGCTGCTGTGTCTGAGAACTCCCTGAGGCTGCAGGAAGCTGCCTGGCTCTCTTACTTCACTTGCCCTGAAGACTGCAGTCGCAGTGAAATCCTCACCCTCAGGGAAGAGATAAAGGTGCTAGTGGAAGCACTGCTGGATGCCTGCAGTAGCCTCTTGGTCTCCCCACTGCCTACTGCCAGCTTGTATATTCGCTTTGAGCTCCTGCAGAGAGACGTGGCCCTCAGGGCCAAGGCGTTACTGCGCCACCTGGAGAAGGCCAACGCCAAATACCTACAAGTCATCCGAGAGGTGGTTGGACCTGCCCTGTCTCCCCTCCCCGAGGAGGGCAGGGAGATGAGCCAAAAAGCTTTTGAAGAGAAAGCAAGTCGGCTAATGGCCAACATTCAGTGGGTCAGAACCACCCTCCAAGATGCCCTGGAGACCACCGCTCAACTGCAGTCACGGGCAGACCTGCTCTCTGTTGCAGACCACCTCCTGGTCCTCACGTGTGATGCAGTGGGCAGTGCCAGCCAGCTCTTCCAAAGCCAGCAGGACAAAAAGCATCTCCACCTCCACAGCATTGTCTGGTACTGGTCAGCTAAAGCACACTACCTCGCCACGCAGCTTCAGGCTGTCCAGGGCATCAACGGACACATCCTGGAGCTCATGAGACAACACCTGCAAAATGTGGGGGACCAACCAAAACAGTGCAGCAGCACAGCCAAGCTCTCCCCAGCCCGAGAGCTCGATGCTCTGAGGCCCACCACGTCAGCAGGAACTTGCCTGGGCAGGAGCAGACAAGCAAGCAGAGCTGTCACTGAGGCACGTGAAATGGTATGGTAACTTTCCCCCCCCTTAACTTGTAGGGCAGTGTGATGGACACTGGGTAACTGAGGTTAGCAGAGATCTCCTGGAGATCAACTGCTGCCCAAGGCAGAGCCAATTTCCACATGAGATCAAGCTGCTGGGTGCCCCATGCAACCGAGCTCTGGATATCTGATCTGGTAGAGATCACTGCACAAATAAATCCATCTCCAAAACGCTTCCTAAGAAGCAGGGGGCTGTACTGCCCTCTGTTTCCCTAACATAGTGCCTCTCTCTGCTCAGCTCCTCACCTCTCAGCAAGCTTTCCTCGGGAGCAGTAGCCACCCTGCTCCCACCATTGCTGCCAGTTGCCAGGAGCTTACAAAGGCTTCAACAACATGATCCAAATCAGTGCAGAGCAGTTTAGAGGACTTGACTGCACTGTGGGCACAGCCAGCTTACACAACAGTTACCACCTGTTTGGAGCTAGCTCCGGGAGATGATGGCATGGGGCATATAGACTTAATAATCCCACTGCAGGTGAAGTCAGGGGAGAGAGTGACTGCTTAGAAAGGCAGAGCAGACTCAGCAAGGTTGCAGGCAGTTGTCCCACCTCTTTACTCACCAGAACCTGCTTCAGAAACATGCAGGCAGGAGCTTCTCAATAGTGATGCTATCTGCATGCTCCAGCCTTCTAAATCTGTTCAGTTGTTGTCTCAACAGCAAGAGAACAGTCCGCTCTGTGCCTTCTCTGCAAGCAGCCCTGGGAAGCAAGAGAGAGAAGACAGTGTCAGAACACAGGGGGGTCCCAGCAGGATGTCCCAGATCACCAAGGACATGGCAGAAAGGATGCTCCACATGACTCAGTTCCTGAGGAAGAAGGGTCCCATCACGGTATGGAGTTTCTCACCCCTTCCACCCCATTGCTTCTATAGGCATAAAGATGCCTTAAAGGTACCCAAACGTGCAGTGCCTGCTGATAAACCCATGTTGTCCCATCCTTCTCAGAATGGCTCTGAGCGTATAGCTCCTTTCAGGAAAGGAGATACAAGTTGTGACAAGTCCTTTCCTCATTTCCAAATACACCTGGCCTTTCTGGACGCTCCCACCTTACAGGAGAGACGTTTTGTTTTATTCCTTCTCCCTCATCACGTTTCCATTCCGCTCTAGAGCAAGGAGCAGCTTGTTGCCTGTGCTAGGCAAGTTGCTTCTGCAGGGCAGGCCTTCGTTCCATTCGGCCGCATCGTCGCCAAGATCTGCCTGGACAAGAGGTGCTCTGCAGAGCTGCTGTGTGCCACGGAGCAGACCCACACCATCAGCAGCCAGCTCGCCATGGTGGCCAGGTGAGTTGCTGGAAACAAAGAGCATCCCCGAGGCTCCAAGGGACGTGCACAGTGGTCTCCAGAGGTCTGTGTCAGCTCTGGGTGCAGCACTCAGAGCTCAGTTACAGCTCAGCGGGCTGTTGTCTTCCTGCTGCTGGCAGCAGCCCGTTCCTCTTGTTTGCATGCCTCTGGTTTCCCCTGGAGAACTTCTGCAGCAGTGCAGGGGACGCTGTTTCTGACTTTGGAGTACCCACAGAGGGGTGCACGCTCCCATGCTTGTCAGCAAAATGCACCACCATGTCTTTAAGGGTGAAAGCAGTCACTGCAGAGAGCAAGTCCTCATCTGAGCTGCTCGTGAGCAACGCGCAGAACCTCATTCAAGCGGTTTCCCGTGTTCTAAAGGCAACCGAGGCAGCGTGCATCAAGGTAAGCTAAGGTCCTGCAAGGTGGGCTTTGGGGAGCTCCTCCAGCCACAGCTGGCAGTGGGGATGCAGAAGTCAGCTGCTGCAGGGCCCCATCAGTAACAGCTAGGCAGCCAGATTCCTACTGCGATGCTTTATGACTTTCTGCCTTGTTTCTGAAGCCTCCTCTCCTTTCCAGGCACTGAATCTGCTCTGTTGCTGCTACCAGCTTTGAAGTCATCTTCAGCTGGTCCATTTCTCCATTTTTTATTTGGAGAGGAGAGTGGCAGCACTTCACCAGAGGCCTTTATTTGGAAGTAGTCCGTGTCAGTCTCAGCCTTCACCTTGTCTCCAGATGGGCTTTGATCTTGCCTTGCAGCTTGCCTTACAGCTGCCAGCAACGGCTGACTGATCCAATTGGAAATAGTTTGTGAGAGCAGACTTTATCTGAAAGCACTCCCAAAAAGAGCACAAATTCAGCCACGCTGCACTGATGCAGTTTCTCTTACTCCATGCCAGAAAAAGATCCCTCCCCAGTGGTGGTCAGCCCTTAAATGGGGTCTGGGAGAGGTGGAGCCAGACTCCCCCCCTTCCGGTCACACAGGTGCATTGCCTTCACCTGTGCTCTTGCCGCTGACTCAGTGCTCAGCTCAGGTGATCCATCAGTGGTTCAGGCCGTGATTCAGCAGTTCCCATACACCTTTGTTGATGGACAGTCAGCACAAAGCACAGGAAGGCTCCTCCTGTACATCACTTCTACGCTGTTTCAGGTATACTGAGGTATACTTCCGCTGACAGCCTGAAGTAGTGAGCCATCCTTTTATCTCAGCTGTGTAGATTACAAAGTCCTGTAGGACCCAGCTCCTCCCCTCTCAAAGCGTGTGGGCCCCGCTTACCAAGAAGCTGATGAGACAGCCTTATTTTCTCTCTGTATAAGCAGGTTTTTAAGCACTTTTAAGCATTAACTACTAGCAACATCACATTGCTCACACAGACATCGTTATGTTCTGACATATCCAATTTATCTTGATGTATTAAAGCATGTAAATATGCGTCTCCTCCCACCAGGGCTTGCGGCAGCCTGCTCCTGACTCTGAAGAAGCAGCAGCTGCTGCTTTTTGCACCGAGTGGAAGAAAAACCTGTTGTGGCACAGAGCCAAGCAGTGCTTACACTCAGACAGGGACGAACTAGGCCTCCGCAAGACTCGGGAGAGGGCTGAGCCCACGCTCACAGCCATGGTGCAAGGACGATCTCCTCTGAGCAGCGGTGCCCCCAGGTGTCCCAGATCCCTTAAAGGACGTGCAATCACGGGCAGCCACCTCTAGAAACACGAGGGGCTTCTGCTGCAGGTGAGCTGCCCCCCCTTGCTGAGATGGCTGGGGCTCTGCGGCAGTCAGAGAGGCTCCTGAAATGCTGACATAGCACCTGGGACACGAACAAAAGGATGCAGGTAAACGCTCCGCACATTGCAATGATAAAACAATTTGGTAGATGGCAGAAAAGTAACTCAACAGGCTACATCCAGAAGCTAGAAATCTCCTGTTTACCGCAGGGCAGCAACACCAGGTGCTGATGTGGGAATGCTCAGTCTTTCTGAATTGCAGAGATTGTTTTCCTCTTGAAACCCCTGGAGCTAGCAGGAGCATTTTGTCACACCTGTCACACTTCCTACAGCCTGAAACGAGACCTTTCTCCAGAATTCTAGAGCACACAGTCACAGTCAAACATTCAGTGCTGATGCTCACCCACCTTGCAACTACGGGACATCCCGGACCCCCAGGACTGGCCGCTCCTGTTACTGCTCCCCACAGCCTCAGAAATGAGTTGCAAGCATCCGAGGGAAACGCTGCTCTGTGCTGAAGGAAGGGAGAGAAGCAATCATTTCTCACAGCAGATCAGACTTCATTCGCTTTGTGGTTGCCATCCACCCCAGCTGAGCTCAGTGTGACTGTCCCTAAGCACCTCCCTGCCCCTCTGCTGGGCTCACACACCCCCAGTGCTTTCCCCTTGGCTTACAGAGAAGGTCAGTCCTTGCACCACAGCAGCAGCAGCAGGCACACCAGAGCAACCTCGAAGTCAGGGAAGGAATCTGCAATGAACAAACATGCAAACACAGGCAGAAGAGCTTGCCCTGCAGCTGGGGATGCCCTCGCAGAGCTGCTGGCCAGGCCTGGCTGGACTATGGATGGAAGGAAGGAAGGTTACACATTAAAAGTTGCAAGGACAAGCCAGCCCCTTTCAGGTTACTTTTTTTTCCTTACCTTGTTCTCCTTGCCCCAAAGCCCCACGTTATATTAAAGGTACTATCAGGACAGCCAATCTCCTGGGTTTAAAACCAGCATTCTGGGTCCCCCATCCAAAACACAACCCGTCTTCATCTGCAACTCCAAAGTGGATCCACACCTGGACCAACAGCAAACCACGTGAGATCCTCCAACTACCTCAACTGCAAGGCATGTCATTTTGCCCCTGGTACAGCATTTTTCCTTTGACCCTTATTTTCCCCATGCACTGAAAACAAATCAGTTCGATGATGAACAGAAGTAGTAACTTCAGGTTACTGCTGTCCATCCTGCAAGTGTGGTCTCATCACCTTTCACATGCCAACACGAAGCCCTGCCTTAACTCACACTGAGCACTTCCTCTCTTTGTACCCCTCTCAATCCACGTGCTGCTATCCCCAGCTCTACAAGAAATTAGGGAAGTAAACTGAAACCACATTGGCCTTCAGCAACGTCTTCGCCGCCACGTTTTGTGCGTGCAGAACTCAGCTCATCCGAGCTCTGCTCAGCAACACAAAGGAGCTCACCTGGTCGCTGCCCATCTGCCAGGAAAAAGAAACCAGAAGCACTGAATTTGCACCAATCACCATCACATCCCTGTCACCAGCACTACGGAGGCCAATGTGCAGAGGGAAAGGTCCACCAAGGAAGAGGCTTAATGCAAAGAAACATTCCAAGTGGGCGGGAACCACATAGCAATTAAGCAGACTGCAAGATTTTATTTTCAATGTGGCTAGCTAGGAATGACTACATTTCCTCTATATAAAAAAAAGCAACCCAAAAGGCAAAACGAGAGCGGCTTTGAGGACAAGCTGTGCTCGTGGCATGCAACATCTGTGAGAATTAAAGGACATGCACGACATTTCTCGCAGCAGTGACGCTGCCCAGATCACAGGCCTGATCTCAGAACCACTCAGGCAGCCAGCTCCACTCCCAAGCAATACAACAGAGTTCAAATCCCACCACCTGCTGACTGGTGAGTGGTTCAGACGAGGCTGCACCGCTCCGGATGCCCTCTGTGCTGTTCCTCCCAGCCTGGAGCAGCTGGCAGCATGGCAACACCACAGTCATTACCAGACTTTTAACTGTACCCTTTTTAATTGTTTTGTTAAAAATGTTGTAAAGACACAATGAATACAAGTACTGCAGTTACATCCATACAAAAAAAGCAATACAAATTAAGCAGCTGGATACAAAAATACATTGAAATACATGAACACCACAATGTAACTTATAGCACTAATCAGAATCGTGTATGTGTGAAAAAAAATTAAATAAAAACCTTTTCCGTATCAGACAACTTAGGTATTCTCCACTTTTAACAGGAACTTTCTTCTAGTTATGTACTTCACAATTTCTTCTATATACAGCATAGAATAAAATACTTTTAAAAGATATGACATTTTTACTCCTCAATATGTGATATAGGTCTCTTTTACACTAAGAATATTGACTGCGTGAATAAAAACCAATGTCTTACGTCGACTGATCTGAAAAGGAGGATCAACATTTTCCTTTTAAATCATTTATGCATACTTAAGTTAGTCGGTTTGGCTTGATGCGTCGGACAATCCTTGTCAAACAGTGTCTCTCACAGTAATGTACATAATATTGCTTGTATCTATACAATCATACAAATGTGGCAATCATATCTAAATGTTGTTTATGAAAGAGACAGCTCACACATATACAGGTCTTCAGACTTTCTTAATGACTTATTTACAATGAAAGTGCTTTTATCAGCTCTAACATGATACATGTGGTTGGGTTCGTGGGTTGGTTTGTTTTTTTTTTCCTACATGTCAATTATTAGTCTCCCTGAAATTGGAAAAGTATTATATAGAAAATACCACAGCTTTGCAAACACTATAGCGTACTGTATAACTGCATGTGGTTCTGAGATTAGCAGCTGAAAAGTGTTGATAATTATAATTTAAAAATAAATAAAGCAAAGAGGTAAACCAGTTACAAAACAGCAGAAAACTGCAATATTCACAACGGTAAAAAGACTTAAAATCAACTGCTAACAAAACGGTGAAGCGGTCGGATCGAAAGTCTTGAAAACATCTTTTAAGGACTTATCATCTGATTCCCCGTTGGGATCGTTCTCCTGTGTCTGAGTTACCTGCCCGGGCTGTCTCACCTGCCTCGGATCGCTATACTGCGGTCTGATTAATCCTGATAAAGCTTGGATAGGAAGATTATGCACCGCGGGCGCAGCGCTGGAGTGTTTCGCCTGAGATTTACCGTTGCTGTTTGCTTTATCCGAAGCGGCTTCCGCTGCTCCTTCTGGGTTTTTGTCCACGCTGGAGGCGGGCTTGGGCAGCGCCACGTCTTCCGAGAGGCTGGGTTCGTTTTTAGCCGAATTTTTCAGAATGCTTTTCTTCTGGTTCTCTCCGTTCTCCCCGGAGCCGGCCGGAGCCGCGTCCGACGACGAGCTGTGATCTCGTGGATCGTACAAACTAATCCCGCTCAGCAACGAGCCCGACGTCCCCAGCCTGACGCCGCTCGCCGACAGCTTGGGAGCGTAGGGAGGCAGAGCATCCGGGTCAGCTTTAGCAGTGGCAGCTTCCGAGGGCTGTGAGGAGCTGGCAGCAGATCTGGCAAGGCGGGGGTCGAACTTTGAAGGGTGCGACTCCTTGGCGGCTCCGTGGTACGTATCTGCGTTGGACAGTCTGTGGAGCCTGGGGTCGACGTTCTTTTGTAATCGAGGATCTCCTAATTTGCTGGAGCTACTGGCGTGAGAATCTGCAGACTGATCCAAGTAGCCGCTCCTGCCCGCTAGGTTATTTTTGGCCTTGGCAGCCAGTCTCGGGTCAGCGGGCATCGCGTTTGGATGGGGATCGTTTTTCAGGTTCCGCAGTTTATTGAGCCTCTGGTCAGCTATGAGTGGAGGGAGGGGTAAATTAATTGAAGAGACGGGGTCAGGCTTAGGCAGAGGTATGGGGAGCAAGTCCTCGGGCGCCCACACAATATGCTTGGCAAAGTTTGGTTTCATCAGGGTAACGTCCATTTTAATGTGGCTGAACTGCCTCAGCTGAGAGCGGGGATCCCTTAATGTCACACCAGGCAAAGGTTCCAACGGAATCAGAAAAGCTCGTTCTCTCAGTTCTCTTTCTGAATCCTCTTCATCGTCATCCATTCCTTTCTGCTTGACTTTCACACCTGTGTGAGGGTGGTGTAAATCTAGCTTTGCTCCCACGAGAGATGAGCTGGCGTGGCCACCGTCGCTGACCTTATGCATCCTGGGATCTCTCAGCCTGGGGTCCAAGGCCACAGATTCTGAGGGCTTTCTGGGGTTTGATCTTGGTGAGGCCCTAAGCCTTGGGTCAGCAGCCTGAGGCCCTGCACCTTTATCTTTTGCCAGCCTTGGATCAGTAGGAATACCAAGCATGTGCTGCTCTGCGGAATGCTGCTGCTGATTCCTGAAGTTTTCACTCTGCTTCTTCAGTGTTTTCAGTATTGATTTAACACTGTTCCCCTCCTCCTCTTCGCTACTGGAGTACCAGTTCACGTTGTCATCTGAGGAAAAAGATTACAGAAACAAATGGTCACCGGGGAATAAAAGCTCATATAAAGGGACAACTTCTCAGTGAAAAGGAATTGAGTAATAATATCTGAGATCAAGTCCGCATTCACTGTATTAAACCAACTGCAATATGACAAAAATTAATTATTCCTTCCCTAAACTCCTTCTGCACGATGTCATACGGTACGGAATAGCCCTTTGGAAACTAAGACAATAACCTATTTCCAAACAATTATCTCTAACAGTAATAGTAAGAAAATGACTCTTAAAATTGTAGTTTGGATGACAAGGACCTTCACTGTGGGATGGGTGAAATAAAGGTAGAATAGTGCCTTACAGTCATCTTAATAACAGATACATTACAAATGTGGAATTTGCTGCTTCATCACAATCCAGATGAGAAAGCCCTGGGGGAGAAGTCAAGATTCAGAACTGGGAGAAATAAGAATATTTAAAGGCTAAATTCTCAACCATCATCTTCTTCAATTTACTGGAGAGCAAACCACACAGCTGCATGCTCTGATCTGTAATCTAAACTTGCATACTCACAGAAGGAGATGAGTGGTCTGTTCTGGCTCAGTAGAATGAGAAATGAAGATGAAACCCACTAACATCACCACTTCCTAACGCACAGCCTAACAAACATCTTTCTCAGGGCTAGCTGCACCACACAA
>VXAB01001100.1:60571-93587 GCA_013399175.1 Odontophorus gujanensis
GCATACTCACAGAAGGAGATGAGTGGTCTGTTCTGGCTCAGTAGAATGAGAAATGAAGATGAAACCCACTAACATCACCACTTCCTAACGCACAGCCTAACAAACATCTTTCTCAGGGCTAGCTGCACCACACAAACACTCGCCACCAGGGGGTGACATGGCACAACCACAGGGAGGCAGCAAGAAGGACCATTTCCCTGTCCCTCTAAATGGGAGGACCAGATACTCAAAGGCACTGGTGAGAAGCACTCAGCTCAGAGCGATCACTCGAGGTCGCTCCATTTGTTTGTCTGTTTGTTTTCATGTAGCTGCAGCTCCAGATCTCTCTCATCATTTCATCAGAAATACACTGGCAACATCCTTGAAACCACTTGATATGGCAAGTGCCTTTCAGGGACACAGAAGACACATTTCTGGTCACACAGCAAAGTACTTCAGGAAGCTGCAGAAAGGAGTGCAGCAGTGTGCAGGCCATGGGACAAACAAACTCTGTGCTGCCCCATCTCACCCACATCTGTACTGTTCTCTATAGGCTACTGCTGACAGAATGGTAACACACTGAAAATTCAGATCAACAGATTTGTTCCAGAATAACACGTGGTCAGCAAGTACATTTTGAACGTGAACAAAATTAACTCTACCTTCATCTTTGCTCATTGCCCTTTGACCCTGGCTGCTGACAGAGTCTCCATCTCTCTGGTGCTTTTGACTGAGTCTTACATACAGGGCTTTCTGCATTGCTGGAAGAAAATCCGGCACGTTAATGGCTGGTTTATGGCCCATATGACCACTCATGCAGTCTGACTCGCTTCCACCTTGATGAGGCTCTTGAGCCATGAGGTGAGCCTGGTGATCTGTAAATTCTCCATGCCATGCTCCATCTGCGGTACAAATAAGACAGAGCAGTCAGCAGCTACTCCAGAAGAGCACTTAAAACACAATAAAGCAAAATTAACGTGACATATGACACGGCTGGAAAGCATCAGCTGAAAATGTATATATGGTGAAGACTTCATAGGTGTGGCTCTCTACAACTCCTTCCACTGCTCAGCACCGAAGCCACGATGATTTAATGCTACACTACTACAAAGCACCGCATCAAGGAACAACAATTCTTAAATGTCCTTACCACCAGAGTTATTAGCTGGCTGGAAGTTATGTACAGCTTGATGAGAATAGTAATTGTCATAGAAATCAGCTGGGTTCTGAATAGGCTCATAATTCATGTTTGGCTGTCGTTCACCAGGCATCTGCTGGTACTGTGGCCCCGGAGGACAGTGATTATCTCTCGGCATATTCACCATATGTCCTTGAACTCCTGGGGCACTGTAATTTCCACCAAGACCTGGGGGTGTCAGAGGTGGACCACCTTGCTGTCCTTGCATAGGCATGCCACTCTGGTTCTGTGGTCCTAGAAAGCCTGGTGGAACACCTTGCATCGGAGGACTCTGTGGCATTCCTTGAGGCCCTCCACACGGATGATGTCCAGGAGAACCCGGGTGCATTGGTGGTCCATTATGTCCCTGTGGCATGCCAGGTCCCGGCCCCGGGCTTGAACCTGGATTATACATATGCTGAGAATGCGGGTCACTTCCCTGAAAGGGTGGTCTAGGTGGTGATGAGCTGTTATAGAAGGTTGGTGGCCTGCAAGCAAAAGAAAACTTAATGAATCAAATTTTGCACCTATGAAGGTCAAGAGGCTACTAGCTGTCTCCTCCCTCTCTTCACTCTTACAGATGTCTGCGCACACTTACTGGATCTCAGTAAGCCTTTGGTCCAGAGCTAACCATAAAAAGCTTTTAGGAGACTGAACTTCGCTCAGCTTGCAAACTGAGACAGACAAGGTAGGCACAGAGTGAAAACAAGAGCCAAAGGAGGAGCTTTCTGACAAGTCAAGGCTCAGTAAGCAATCCTTCCAAGGAAAGTATTAGTTAAGCAAATAACCAATCGCCTGTGTTTGATAGATAATTAACTTAGCAATGTACTCAAAGCTCCTGATGGGAATAACGAGAGTATTTCATGCATTTATGTAGCCACATCCTATGGAGAATTGCAAAAACCTACTTTTTTCCAATTTTGTGTGCTAAATCCACAGTGGGCTTCACAACAATTTCAAAGAGAGATGGTATTTTCTTATAATCTCCTGAAGGATCTTGGTAATTTTCTATATCGGACTCAGAAAACGGATACTGCTCTGCTGGGGTTGGCAGAAGTCCAACACCTGGTGGTGGCTTAGGCAGAGGAACTATGCCACGCTTTCTGAGTTCCTCCAGCTCTTTCTCATCTTCATTTTGTGGTTCCTCCTCGTTATTCAAAACCTAAAATGAAGTAACACAGCAAACACAGTTTGTTAGTTTACGGACAGGGGTCCATTTCTCTCACAGAGTCATTTTAAGTGACTTAATTCTACAATTCATAATGTTTTTAGTGTTAAATTTGCATCACTTTTCTGATGAGGCCCATCATGTAGTAACTGTTTATGTAATTACTTAACACAAAGGTCAGCATTTCATGAATCATTCAGAAGAGGCACCTCATTCCTCTCTCCACCCAGATGATATCTAACTTCTAGGTAGGTTAAGGTAGACAACATAAAAGCCACACGTCTTGTTACAGCGTGCACAGAGATTTCTACAGAAAGGGAATGAAAAAAAATGAGGAGAGTGTAACATAGCATAAAGATAACTGGTGGCAAGAGGAATCTGTTGTACTGAACCTAGTCACAGATTTGCAGTGCTGAACAGCAACAGGGAAGTTTTAACATCATTTTTGTGTAGCATCACACTTCCCCAGAACAACACGGAAATTCCCAGGAGCATCCCCCGTTCCTTTTGGGAACAGGGCTCATGTTCACAGACCACAAATTGCTCACCTTATCCAGCAGCTCTTTCGTTTCTGCAGTCAGGGGAGCGTGAGAAAATTTGCACTTATCTCCTTGATAGCATTTTGCTCCTGTATGGTAAAACTTGCAAGGGAATTCATGTAAGCAATATGTTAAGGATTCCTAACGAAGGCTAATGATTAGTTTGCACTGTGACACGTTTATGAAACTCAGCTGTCAGTCTTCCTTCAGTTCTTCAGGAATACTTCGTCTTTCCAAAACAGCACCTTAGTAATTTTGAAAGCTAACAACCAACTTACCTCTTAGACTCATTTATCATTCTACTAATAATGATCTTACTGTTGCCTTAACATTAATTTTGACTTGGCTGTGATTAGAAAGAATTAATACAGCAGGGATTACATGGCTATAAAGGTATATAAAATATATGGATAAGCACACCATATTTTCTCCTCCCACTTGAGCAGAAAAATTGTTTTCCTCTAGTACATCTACATATAAGTTGGTACAGACTCTTTAAGAAGAGAAACAGCCCCCCCTTTAAAATCATTTGTGTGAATTAGGGGTAAATAAATATGAACAGTCAGTTGAATTTGAGTACTTTTTAAAGGATATTGTGCAAATAAATGCAGTTCTCTCCTTTGGTGCAATAACCCTGTATGTAAAACTTGCAGATTTCCTTTTTCTTTTCTATCTCCGCATCGTGATCAAATTTACACTGTTCTCCCTATAAATAAGAAACACATTATCAGTCCGAAATGCTGAGTAGTTCCGTTTCACATTTAAAGGAAAGCATTCTCCTCTGCCAAATTTAAACTTATTATGATTGCTAACACGGGACGACATGTAAGTATGCCGCTAAAAAAATAGCAATGGGGAAGCTGGACATAGAGAAAGAATTACTGAATCCGGGTTCTGAAGAATATAACATTTGCTGGTCATGGAAAAAAAAAAAAAAAAAAGTTGGTCTTACACATTAGGGTTAATTTGCTTGAGAGGTTTTTTTTGTACTTTCTTTGCAATTATTTTCAAGAATACACTGTGTTCTTTCAACTACTCATCCTAAACCTGAAGGTGGCAGCAAATGCTCATCTCATTGAGCACAATGCCAAAACACATAAAGCCAGCAAATTCATTTCATTTCAATTTGCCCCCTCGTTTGGGAAAAAAAGCATCCTAACTTTCATCCTTACTTCTACAACGTGAAAAAGTAATAGAAAATGTTCCATCCTGAAATACACAGAAAAACTAGAAAGAAATGGTGCACTCACTTATTGGAGAAGCATGGAGTGTGATTTGTAACTGACTGAACTATTCTGACAGCAGAGGATTCAACTTCACAGCAGCATGAGCTTCAAAACGAAGCAACAGCAAATTTTTAATGCAATAACAGACTGTCTTGCTAGGGATTTTGCTTGACAGCTGACTGCTCTGAATAGGATTCTCTCTTCTTTCTGTTGCCTTCCACTTGCTGGCTGAAGGAAGATGACTTCAATTCTTTGGTAAAGGAACTATTATTACACCCTCACTTTTTACAGAGAGAAATAATTAAGCATAATTAAGCCATTTCTCCAGTGATTCAAAATCACTGGCAGCACAAAACACAGAAATAGTCCAATACATTCAGAAATCAATTACTACCTACAGACTCCGTACTTGTAAAACTTATTACGTATTTATGCATATGTATGCATGACACACTGTCAGTATAAGTTTACAATACTATCAAAGATCTTTTGATAGCAAGAAAACACAATCACTTGTTAGAATTGGTTATAATCCTGAGCATGTAACAGAGGGCATATCTTTCCACAAGCACTTCTGTCAGCATTTATCTATACGTAAAACAGAGGAAGTCAAAACACAGTTTCAACCTACAGGTTTTCCTTGCATCAGCTGAAGTAAAAAAAGAATAGTGCATCTTCTCCCCTCCCTCACACCAAAGAAGGAGGCTGACAAGACACAGTGCATATTTACCTTAATACATCTCCCTTCTAGGAAATATTTACAAATTTGTTTGCCTTTGTGTTCCACTGTGTGCTGATTTATGAATTCTTGACTCATATTAACCCATTTCTTCACTGGTTTGCCATCCTGTAAGAAAAAATGAACATTCTGCTGATTTTCACTTATTTAGTGCAGCTGCAAAAACGTTAAGAGCGTATTTGGTGCAATAGCTACCCCAAAATGTGACTAACTACACCAGGACTAAATTCTTAATACTACACCCACAGCAGAAAGTGAAGGTAAACATACACACCTTTTCTTAGCTGCTTTAATACTGAATCGTACCTACTCTTCTGCAAATATTATTAATTGATAAATTTCTTACAATACAACAGATGAATGTAAGATCACTGAACGGAAGGAACATGTCACACTTCACTTGGAAGTGCTACAAAGCAGGGTGACTCGTGGCCACCCACAAAGTCAAGTGCCCCCTGATTTGGGGCACCGCTGCACAGAGATCTCTGGGAACCACTTCTGTGATCTGTCACCATCTTCAAATGCTTATGCCAAATAAGTAACACTCAGTTGCACAAGAGCCCAAATGCAGCATTTGCCATTTTTTCCTCAAACCATGCAGTGCTAGCTGCCCGCTGACACACCAGGAGTCAGACTTTAATCTTCATCAGTTCGTCTGGTAAGCACATTGATTAACAGCTGGCATTTCCATCCTACAGACAGATACCAGGAAGATGACACCCTGTTCCAGACACCTTGTTCCAGCACTGTGTGCCCTGGCCCAAACCACCACTCGGTTTCCACCTTCCTCTGCCCTTCTGGATCCAAACTGCATGACTGTGTAACAGAGCTGTTCCCCTGCGTGATGAGTGGGAAGACTTTGGGCACACAAGTGTTAATGGTAACTCATCAGCACTTCTGGGAAGAGAGTGAGCACAGAGGACTGAACAGCAGCTCAGGTGCTGCATGACCTGCTAGCGTTCCTCTTGCTGCTCAGGAAATCCTGAACTGTCAACCTGCTTACCTTCACAGTTACTTCCCAAGTCCAGTGTTATCAAATCCTTATTACACCACATTATCACCATGCATATTGTTGAGCTCAAACAAAGATTTACTGTTTTTTAGTATTTTAATCCAATTTTATATGAAGTATTGCCCGTATCAGACGGGAGCTGAACAATCACCTCCAGTCTACCACCTTAGCCATAAGGCTATACTTAGCCAGCCTCCCTTCTCATGTGATTTTTGTTTCTTTTTTTTTTTTGCAATGCAAGGTGGTCAGCTACTGATGTGATAATGGAGGAAAATCAGGCTTTTCCCATTGCAGACTTCCACAAAAACGCGTTGGGATCTGACTGCTGAGTAGGAACTTCTGAAACAGAATAGATACAGCTCTCCACTGTAATTGGGTTGAAAATGTGAGCATCAGATCATTTGGCAAATTAAGCCACGTCACAAAACGTTAACACTAAGAATGGTCAGCGGATTTGGTGACGTGCAGAAGCAGACATCCTCAAGTTATATCAGCTGAGATCTGTTCTCTATTCTAAATGAGTTCAACTTGGAGAGATCCCAGCTGTTATCTTTCAGTATTCAAACTTTCAGCAACCTCCCATGTCTTTCTGGGGGCACTGAAAACCAGTGACCATCTCACACCTCAAAACACGTGAAACAATGGCTCGAGGAAGGCTGAAATACTCCAACTGTGAGTTCTAGGGATGCAGCTCACCATCAGAGGAGGCTCATCTAAATGAAAACCAAGGTGTGTATCTTTCTGTTTCCACAATTAGCTACGGAAAGAAGAATCAGTCCTTCATGAATCAGATGAAAATTGCCAAAAGCTGTGAAGGCAGCCATTTTATGTTTGCTGAAAAAGCTGAGGTGAATCGCTAGTAGCAAAATGTCACCTCTCAGAAAGTCAACATGCCATTCATAACCAAAGCTCACAAACCACATTCTGTTATTTTTTATTTTTATTTCCAAGAAAACGATCTATTAGCTGAAGTTAGCAGCTGTACTTTGTGCAGGAAAACTCAAGTAAAGGGATTTCACTTGCCTAGAGGAGAACAAGTGAAAAAAACACGCACCTATAAATACTCTTCTGTTAAAGCACGACATCCAGTCATCTGAAACAACTGCAACAGGAATTCATCTTTAATTCCACGTACCTCATGAAAGCCATCAGACCCTTTATTGCCCCCTCTTCCTCTTCCACGATCCTTACGCTTCAACTTCTTTTGCATTCCACGTCCTCGACCAACACCATAATTATTACCTCTCTGAGAAATACCTGAAACACAGCAGTAACCTTTTAAAATGGATCGTTATCTAGAGACATCAAATACAGACAAATATAAAACTAAATATCTTTTTGCAATCTCAATTCCCAAATGCTATTTTGAATCATGAGTTGGCAAGCAGAACTACACCAGCCAATTACAGTTCTGTGCAACTGCCTGCTTTTGAAAAGCTCTTCAAATCAGTAGCAGATTGACAAAGTGTGTATACAATTAATTCCATTCAAAGCAGCTTCTCACAATTAGAAGTCCAGAGATTATTTCAAACAAGCCCGAATTCTTGAAAGGTTTTGTGCCATTTGGGGACTTTCTGAACACAGAATTAATCAGTACAACTGGCATCCAGGCATACACACATATCTGAAAACATGCAAGAAACCAAAGATCATAACCTAATAGGACAGAACATCTTTGAATATAATAATACTCAACTGTCTGGAAGCCTCAAGGTGGTAATTTTCCAGCTATCAGCACATCATGAGTCATGGTCTTAACAAAAAACACTGAGACAGAGTATCTATCTACTTTCTTATCAAAAAAAAAAACAACAAAGAAAACAAGTTCTGTAGGTGTCACATCTGCTTCAGGTGGAAGCCACCCCAACACAGCATGGTCGATTCCATGTGACTTGCAGAGACAAAGATCCTGAAGCAATATTACCAACCATCATGTCAAACAAACATGTCATCAACAATTCTGGGTACCTTAAATATACACATATTTTTGGCCTAAGTCGTATTCTGGATTTCATAGGTCACCCACTCCTTCACCCTTTCACAAACTAGACCAGAAAGTCACTTTACAGCCCTATGATTTCTTACTCAGGCAGTCACACAATCAAGACCTTGGGTTTTTTTTGTTTTTAAACAGGTTATTCATTTACTATTTACACACTGGGGTTTTGGACTTGATGATCTCTAGAGGTCCCTTCCAACCCCTACAATTCTGCGATTCTGGGATTACCCAACCCTTGATCTTCTTCCTCAGTAAATGCAGAAGTGCACCCATATGCTATTATTTCTTCCCAACACACAGCATGCCACATCCTGATGAGAGACTGCGAGCCCACGGGAGAGCCACCTCTGGCAGCTTTCGTTCACCTCTCAACACAAACATCCTGAAATGACGCACGACACAACTCCCCCATCAGTACTACAGCTAGCAATTCAAGTCCTCTTACCTTTCTGGATCCCTTTCATCCCCTGTTTTTTTACTGGTTCTTTCAGAAATGGAGGTCCTAAATCACTGCTGGAGGTCTCTTTAGCTTGCCTGTACTGCTTAAGCTGATCAGCAAAATCTTCATCTTTTTCCTCGTCATTATAATTACCGAAGTTCTCATCGCTGTAATGACTGTAGTCATCATAATCCTTACTTTTAACATTCTTCTTATGCTGCATTTTCTGTGAACTCATGTAATTTCCAGATACGTGTCCATGCTGTACCAAAAAAGGATTGCACTGCTTAGAACCAGCTCAATACTTCAAACACCAGCCCTCCAAACTGTCCTACCAAACCAACTGTTTTTATGCCTTTATATTGCCAAGCTGTCTACACATCTGCACAAACAAGCATTAATAGCAATTAAAATCAGTTATCCAGGAAAAATCAGTACTTTTGACTCTGAATGCATCAAAATAGGGGAAAGTTGTGGTATTTTTGTTGTTGTATCTTTTTTTTTAAAGAAATCAAACAGCAGAAGAACAGCATCAGCATTTATACTCCAAAATGTTTCTCAGAGGGACTGACAAAGAATTTTTATGTAAATAATCCTTGCATTCTAAGTGGTTCCTCTACAAAGAGGTTCTCCTAAAGCCAAACAGTAGTACAGCATGAGAAAAAAATACATTCTTGCTTAGAACATGTTCAGAAAAGCATTGTGTATTCAGATCCTTCACAGATGAGCTTACATATGCAAGAATACACAGTGGTACTCGTGTTTCAAGAATTATTTCAACTACATAACTATAGGCAATATAATATGCAAACAATGCTAAGGCTTTCACACTTAGTTTGGAGGCTTTGCAACTGACAGAGTATGACAACAAGATTCTTTAATGCTTGTTTTGCTGGAACTTGAGAAGTTACTGGACATTTGTCAAGAAGCAAAGCTGATTAACTGGTGGAGAGTGCAAGTGAGCTGCTTCTTAGAACTCAGGCTACTTTGGTGTACAGTGTTAAAACAATTTGAAGAGTATCCACTCAGGGAAAGTCAGCAGGACTGAAACAAAAACCCTCTGTTTACATTAATAACAAACATCTCTCTTAGTAACAGCAGGCAGAATTAACATTTGACTTGTTAAAACCAATATACAAATGGTTCATTAGAACCATGATTAAAATAAAATCCTTCCCTTCATGATCTGCATACCCTGATGTTCTTGGACACAGATGATACAATCTGTCCTGTCTCCGTCAGTCAGGATGAAATATTTCTTACGGCCACTCCCAAGCCAGTACTGTCCCTTCTCCAGTTTCTGCAGACAGGATTTCCAGCTCACTAATAAATCAAGTTCATTTAGAGTTTTCTGGAATGGTTTCAGGCGAAAAGGAAAGCATCCCTTCCTCCGAAGTAATGCAGTTCCATCAAGCCTCCAGCTACTCTATCTCACTTGTCGAGAATGGCATTCTATTTCACCCAGTGGTCTCAGGAGAGCTATTGAGCTGCACAGACCAAGAAAAGCCAGGACAAATTGAGCTATCAGAAAGCAGCATTCACTCTAGATATTTAAAGGTGACTTTTCAAGAGCCTGTTTCTTCTTAGTATCATCTAAGTCCAATGCAGGCAACACTAACAATACCTTAATTATTTCCCCATAGAGGAAAAACGGTACCAAGTTTATGTTAGAGATGATGCTTTACATTTTGAAATCCACCCAAAGGACATGAGAACTATAGGCATTTTCCGAAATTGTGAGAATGGGCACTGTGATCAAGTCAGCCTTCAAAAATTGCATCACTGACATCTGCATTTCTAAATTTATACCCAAATAAACACACAAGGAATCAGCTTAAAAAATACTACCTGACTGAACGAAGAATCATAATCTCTGTAGGAAGAACTGCTGCTCTTTTTATGTGATCTTTCTGTACGTTCAATATCAGAGTCATGGCTGTAGTCTGAACTGTCATCACTGGAAGGGGAGTTATGCTGGAAAAAAAACAAACAAAAGAAAACAGCTGTCTAACATGCTGTTATATAATTTATTATGCAACTGGTCTGCTGCATATTAACTTAAAGGGAGCACTAACCCAGTATACAAAAACATTTTCTTAACTGTCCTGAACCTCTGCCTCTGGGGGAGGCAAGAAATCACACTCTTTGATGACCCACTCTCTTTATCAGAGAAAGAGATCTGATCCTATGAGGCTTTTGCATGAAAACACTGAGGGTTATGCGGTTACTCTGGGTTACATCAGTTTCCCATGGGTCTGCCTCTGAGCCCTACTTCTTTGCAACACAGTTGAGATGCTGCTGGAAGGCTATAAAAATCTTGGAGAGGGCTAGAAACTTGCATATGACCAAAGAACAGATTAGCATCCTCTCATTTTCCGCTGAGAGAAAAGAGCATTAGTTCACACCGGGTGCATTTAGATGTGCAGATTTGCAGAAAATTTAGAGGGACAACTACCTGTATACACACCAACTGTAATTCTTCTGCCACTCTCCTCAAAACCATCTCAGAATACTATAGTTCTGTGACTTTTAGTCAGTGACAATCAAATTTCTTTCTTTTTTAGGTGAAAAATCTCTTGCATTTACTCAAGAATCAGTCAGATTGCATGTTACACACGTTATCTTAACGAAGCTTACCGAAGGCTTCACTCACCTAGCACAGAATCCTCCATTTCCATAAATACAGCAATTAGTTGAACAAACAAGATTGAGCAAGAAAACTAACTCCCTATTGCTGAGCTACCATCACCCCTGCTGGTAGTAAACAAGCATCTAATGAAGACGTGTATCACAAAACAGCAGCTAGACCCAAACTGATTTCATCTTAGTTTTAAAAAGAAGTCAATGAAACACAAGCTTATAAAAATGCATTTGACTTAGGAACTTACTTTGTTACCCTTGCCTATCATCTGGAATGTGCTACAGCTTGACTACTTAATGATTTGTGATCTCTTATCCCACACAAACTACCACTGAAATGTGTGAACATGCACTGCCACGTGTCAGAAGTCTATCTGAACAAATTCTTCAAGACTGAAATGCACCGTTAAGATAGGAAACTCAAACAATGCAGCGTCCAAAGACTGTCTAAATAGTAATACTGTTTTCAGATGACTTCTCTGGAATTGGATTCTTGTCCAAACCTGGAAAGCTGCTATCAAAATAAGCCCGTCCACTATCTTGCTTTTCAGTTTCTAACCTTATGCTTATCCCGTCTTCTCCTTTTTGACTTTTTCTTTTCTTTTTCTTTTTTGCGTTTCTTCCGTGATTTTCTGTGTCCTTTTTCATTTTTCTGTTTATCCTCTTTTGAACCATGTTCTTTCACATCTTCATACGCCGCATCATCTATTTCACCATCTTCAAGCTCTCCGTCTTCTCTGTAGGAGGAAAAACACCAATACAATAAGACAGTCTCATTATTGCCCATCCCAACCATACAACAGCACAGTGAGAAGAAAAGCATGCAGTATTTCTTTCCACCAGTTGCACTATCCCATGCACACAAATGCACACTGGAACGCATGTAACACCCCAACAAATATTTGGGTTTTCTTGTGAAGAAAAATGGAATAAAAGTTATTAAATGTTCCTCAGTTATACTGCAAAACTTCAGAAATGCTTCAACTACAGTGCTTTAACATGTTTTATAGCAGAACAGACACAGTCAGATTCAAAGGCAATTAAAGCCCTTTGGAAACCATACATTCAGGAGCAGCAGTAACATGAAACAAGAGCTCGGGAACTGCAGGGAAAAGAATGCACTGTAATACAAATGCATCTCCTTCAGCACACCAGTTCCTGCAACTCAATATGTGTCCGTAGCACCTAGGTAGAATGGCCAACACCCTGAGCAATTCCAAGGAGGAGAATTACAGTCATGGTTATGATGATTCTTTAAAAGAAATTATTAGTAGCAGAGGAGAAAAAAGGAGCAGCTGACATTTGAAGTCCATTAGCTAGAACTGGAAATTCACAGAACACAGCCATCTGACTCTGCTATCGTGCTAAGACACCTGTTTGTAGTTTTTGTGGGGGTTGTTGTGGGGCTTTTTTTCCCCCAAAGTATCTAGCACTGACTTTTGTAGGAGTTTGCTCCCTATGTCACAGCAGTAACCAACACAATAACCACTGCAGATGGAACAACACACCTGTGACCATAACTTCTGCATATGAATGTAACTGCCTGGAAAGTCTTTTATTTTTTGGAGTAACACCAAAGGATGATACAAAATAAATAAAGGTTAACACAAATTAGAATACTTCAAGTGCTTGCTGCCTAAATAACTGGAAGGTTTGTCCTGATCTCTACCCGTACAGGAAAAAATATATCTATGGTTACTAAGCCTTTATGTTTTACACTCTGACCCAAGTAACAACCCTGAAAATATTTCACTTGGGAAGAAATCTATCCAACACAACACCAGCTAACTTCCTTCCAACCCCTACTCCTTGCATACTGCTTTAGCAATCTCAATTCCTCTCCTATTATTTGGCATTCACTGCTTTTAGATGTGAAAGAATGCACTACTTTTAACTGCAATAACTGGGCTCTGTGTAACTATCTCCATGTTACTTCCTACTGCTTCTGGAATTCAGAACCATGCACAAACTCAATCCTGAATTTTTACAGAGATTGACAGAAAATGCCATTGGTGCCCCAGTGCTGGAAACCATCACCCTCTCAATGCAGTAGATTTAGCAGAAACTCAAGAAATGCTGTCAGGTGGGGGAAGCAAGGGGAAAAACCCACAGATACCAGAAAACCATATACAAGATCACAATAGGAGATGTCACCATAAACACACACTGAAAATACATTACAGGGTTTTAAAAAAAAGGATCAAGCAGGACTGCTCTGGGATGGTCCTCAGAACATACTAGAATTATTAAATTAACAGTTTCATAAACAGAAGATTAAAGATTTCACTGTGACTTATCAAGTCCTGTGGCATTCACCTAATTAAAGATGATTTGTCTTCCTGAAATACAGGGATCTTAAGCCAATGTAGGAGTTCTGTCATTGCCCAGAGATGACATTTTTATATGCCTGTGCCTTGCTGCTGAGAAAGGAAAAGACAGGTGGCAGGTCCTGATCTCACTTGCAAACAGAGCTAGATGAAAAAAGCAAAATGATTTGGCATATAAACCGAAAGATGCCTGAACAAAACCCACTTTGCTTGCAGTCTGCATGGGGTAACTAGCTAACAGGATTTGTGATGCACCACGTCTGATGCTCCTTCGCTCTGGAATGATCCTGAGGGACCCTGATTTAAATGTGCCACTACACTACTACAAGATGGAGACAATAGGAGAAATCCACTGAGAGGGAAGACCACACTCTCTGTTGAGCTAACGTCTCAAGCTCAGACTCCTCTCCTCCAGCAATGAAACTCACAACCACTCTTTCTGTCTGGTTGTTTCCATCAACTGCCCTCCAATTCTTCATGCACCACCACCAGATCTGGGACAGAGGTAAGACACTGCGAGAGAAAGATGGGAAAAATCCCCCCCTCAGAGCAAGCCAGAAGGAACCTGACTGAAGTTCAAACTGCACTGAGACTCCAAAAGGTTTAGAAGATTTGGAAGGCACCTCTTGATTTTTAAGGCTATTTGCCTCTGTAATATCTGGTTTTAAGCTTTATGAACATAAGTTGTCTCTCCTGTTTTTAAATTGTCTTCTTGCTGTCACTGTTTAAAACCAGAGGGACAGAATTTGAACATTCAAGCACTTGAACTTGATCAGAGAGGGCATCAGTTTACGTTCATGTGACTTTGAGTAGCTTGGGATAAGAATCAGTGAACATAACCCACAGACCTGGGATGATGTCTGCTTCATTTCTGTCCAGAGCTTTGTCATTTGTTTGTTTGTTTCTGGGTTTGGTTTTAATATTTTCAGTATTTGGGAGGGCAGCCAGAATGTATTTCTTCCTCTGAGGAAAAATATCCAACTCCCCATTGCCTCTAGGATCATAATAAAGCAATATAAATTGACAGTATTAAAATTAGCAGACCACAGTTAAATGATAGAAGAGGGAACCAGAACACAATATAATTTATTCCAGTTAGAACAATTTACACTCTTGGACTGCTGAAGCCCTTAAGCACACAATGACTCTTAAATGAGTGCCGAGGGCAGTAAGAGGTATTAGGGCAGAAGTAGTAATTAGGCCAGATTAAATCACCTTGCAATTTGTCCACCTCAGTCCTGTATTCACAAAGAAGAAAACCACAGTTCTGACTTCCTGTAAGAAGAATAAATGCACATGCCAGGGAGAAGAAAAGGGGAAAAGACAGACATGATTGCTGTGTTGAGTCCTGCCGCAGCTCCTGGAACCTGTTAGAACCCAACACTGCTAACCACCACAATGCACAAAGCCCAGACAGGACTGTGGATCACCAACTGCCAAGAAATGGAAAAAGAAAGAACTGAAAACAAACACTCCTGGATCACCAGAGAAAATCCTCTTCCAGATGTGTACTGAAGACAGCTCTGTTTGCTAAGTCATGGCAGGTAGTGAACTTGGAAAACTGGAGAAGATCCAGAAGGGACTGCAGAGGTGCACAGAAAGCAAAGCTCACTCCACCAAGCACATCTACCCAATTAAAATGCTCTCTTCAGTAAAATACACACTGTAAATGCTCTTTGGGAAATAGGCATTTGCCAGCTACCAGTTCCTTTGGGAACTGCTGCTGAGTATTTACTGTTCTGGGACGTATGCAGGACTCACATAACTTCCCAGGTAGAAGCAGTGTGTGGAATCTCAGTAACACTATCCCTTGGATTGCATTTCAAAGGTACGGTTACAGTACTCTACTCTTCAAACACCTTCATTATTTCCACAAAAACCCAGGATTTTCAAAGCACTGAACTTTAAGGACGCTTAAATAAATAAGTAAATAAATAAAACTGCTATATAAACATAATTTGAAAATATAACAGTCTAAAATGTACCACTTCCAGGAAATAATTCAATCCTGCTATAAGGAAAGTTCGAAGGAAGAGACAGGGCAGAAAGCACCCTCAGTTTGGGCCTTTTTTTTCCACTTGGAAGTGCAAACAGGAGCAGCACACAAGTGAGGGAGCACAGAGCCTGCCCCTTTCAGGCACTTATCCCATGGAGCTGGCTGGAGCTGCTTGCTTCGGGCAGGGCTTTCGGCGCTGCAAACCAGCACCACCTCCTTTCCCACTCTGAGTAATGAAAGTCAACAAACAGCTGTGGTCTGGAAAAAACAGAGCTAGCGGCTGATTTTCTAGGAAACGGGTCCTAGTTTGATGCTACCTCCCCTTTGGCACCTCTCTACAGTCACGCTGAGAATGTAACAAGAGACGACAGGAACTTCTGTTTTGCACAGCACAGCACTGGGAGGACTCTGAAGTTACACAGTATCTCAGTAGGCTTGTATTCTTGCTGGAAGCTCTGACAAAAGCACCATTTTCTTGATGTACAAAAACAAGAAGCCATCAATTTCTTTTCTTCCAGGCTTCAGCTATCTTTCAACTATCCTACAGCATGGCTCAAAAGCATCCTTCATTGGGATCATGCCACCACGCTGTGGGGAGCAATTTGGGACGTGCATCCTACACGACCCACACCTCGGGAGTGAAAGGACGGCCTCTGCTTCCAAGGAACAAACACTGGCCACTTGTTCTTACCTTCTGCCACGTGCTATCTTCCTGAATTCTATACTTGCCTTTGTGAAGGCTGAACTAAACCCGATGCATCTTCTGTCTCTGTATTTGACAAATGTTCTACATTTCCAAGGAGAAAAAAAAAGAATCAGAGCAAAGAGGAAGGCAGAAATCCTAGGGAAAGGACAACAACAACCACAGCTAGAAGAAAGGCACACTTTGGTGGGCTCCACACACACTGGAGTGAATGGGCAGTGCTGTATGCATCTAGGAGAACACACTGCCTCATTCACAAGCTACAAAGACAAGCTTTGAGATAACACCTTCTCCTCATCCACTTCCACAAAGTGGTAGCTGGAAGACAATACTCAAGCTGTAAGGGGACACCAGTCTTCTTTTTATTCCTTACACTGTCAACCATACTGAGCAGCAGACTCTTAGGGAAAAGCACATCCCACTCTGCAGCATCCACAGGTAACCTATCCCAAAGACCAGGCAGCAACTCCACAGTGTGTGTACCAGCTTCACGTGGCAGCCCTGCTGTACAGATCAGACATTTCCTACTGCATTTTAAGTCCTTCTGAAAGAGAAACCACAGCACCTTCATTAAATATCCAGCTGAAGTTACATGGAGGCTGTTCAGCTACCACTGCCTGACCTGGTGGACCTTCTTCACGAGAAGTTCTGGAGAAGTTTAATAATTAAAGCAAGTTGGCAGTTGGTGCTGCTATTTCCTCATGACCCGTGGGAGAGCAAAGGCAATCTTGATATCCAAAACACAGGCGACCCAAAACTAAATAACATCATCCAAACACCACAAGCTAAAGCCCAAGCCAAGGCAGTGCACCAGCACTGATCCTTTCCTATGATCTCTGTACGAGGACAAAGTAAAGATGAATTAAAAAAGCTTTGGTTCCTCTCCAGGAAGAGGTTCCTCCAGGACCCAGGCAGGAGAAAGAACCAAAACTGCTGATGGATCGCTCCTTAATCCACAGTTTCCAGACAGTTGGAACTTGATGGATACGTGGAATAAAACCATCAAGCATTTCCACTGCCCCAAATGTATTTCAGTGCATCTCCAAAATGGATGAGAAAGGCACAGAAGCCAAATTATTCGGGCGGGAGAGTCAGTCTGGTAAAATCATTGCAGAACCAATTACTCCAGCATTTAGTTTAACTTCTACCACTCGGACACAGCTTTAAATCCCCTTTCTTGCCCTTAGCCCAAGTCATTTTTAAAAACTGCACCCTTTGCCTTCACAGACATACAACTCAAGCTCCCAAAGACACAAGAAGTCAATGCAGCTACTCAGTACACCCATGACTGAGGAAGCCAGAAGGGTCTCCCCTGCCTTTTTAATCCTCTTAACACAGTTACTTGGTAGGCGTGCAAACACAGCAGGTGCTACACAAGACTCATACTGCTGCATATTCTAACAACTTAACATGAATGATATTGCATGAATGAGGTGTAAATCTCAGTTTCATTCATAGCCGAGGAAAGGTCTCACTTAAAATCAATCCCATTCTGGTTTACGGCGTGATGTGTTTGACTGTATCTATCAGATAAGCCCTAAGGAGAACAATGACCAACAGATTCCAGACTAGAAGTGCACGGCACACCAAACTACACCCTGTAAACCTCTCCCTTTTCCTTCTGGTGCACAGAGAGCTGCTGCAGAGAAAGGCTGCAGTAACAAGACTGCAAACATTCTAAATGAGCAGATTAATGCATTAAGTAATAAATTAATTTTAAGCAACTATTAATTTCTGCTGATAGTTGAATTTTATCGTCCTAAAATACAGTAACATTTACCTCCTCCTAAAGTGAGCACATTGTTAAACCTGCTCCTCTTTTTCTGCAATTAGTTCTAAAGATGTGGTACCATAAAACATCCCGGATGTCCAAGAACTCACAATCTCATCTGGAGGCAGCGTACTAAGAGCCCACAATTTACAGGGGCTGATAACAGCCTCGCATACCCATCCTGCTACCCTCTGTAATAAGGCCATATAAGGCAGGAAAGAGAAAATCCAGTGTTTCCAGCACTGGCCAGGACTCATTTAGCATTAAGGCCTCCCTGGGTATTTCTTCCCCTTATTTCCTTTCAGAGGACACTTTGTTTAGTACTCCAAACCAGGTTTCTTCTTCAACCCCTCTATTCCAGCTCCTGTGTGCTGCTCCACACCACCCTACACACACTGGTGACCGTGTGGCCCTTTACTTCAGCACTTCTCACAAGTACATCACAAAACTTATACACCTCAAACAGCACACTAGAGGGCTAAACTGACTAAATCCTCACAATCCACCACACTATGGCTTTTATGAAGGAATAAGAAGTACAAAAAGTAGATGTTCTTGCAGTTTGCAGCAAGCCAACGTTTATAATGAGCACTGGCTTTTCCCACATTGCAAGTTAACTTAGGGCAGAGCTTTCAGCTGTCCTTTAGTTTTGACCACTCTGCAAACACAGAGCAATATTAACCTACTACAGCCTGGCACCGGGAAGTCACAGGGCAGACTGCTCAGCTTCTGAACCCACCTTTTATCCCTAAGCTTGCTCTAGCAGATACTGTGCTCCCAAACAAAGGGGAAGGAAGCCAGAAAGGCAGGGAGAAGACGTGCCAAAACCCAGCTTCCTGCAGCAGAGGCCAGCAAGCAGGCTTCAAGGCCCACTTTCTCACCCTGCCTCCTACCCACCTCCATTCACGGGGGCTGCTCACTGCACTAGAAGCTGCATACGTTGGTACAGACCACCTCCTCTGCCCCAGGAGGATGAGGAGTAACAGCCACACGAGTCAGACGTGCTTCTGCCACTCCTGCAGGGTTTGCTGGATGGTAACTAAGCCTCATTTACCCATAGGGCACATCAGGGAGCGACTCTCTCTTCATTTCCTGTTTTCCTAATGTCAAAACGAGTTTTGAAATCATGCTCGTGAACAATAAATCAGGACAAGGCTGCCTGCTGGGATCACAAAACTTACAAATGCATTCTTTGGTGATTAACTATTACAAAAAAAAAAACCCTCTCTCTAAATACAGCTGTTAGGTAAGTATATTCAAATCAAACAATGCACATACAGACAGAGGGCATCAAAGCATGGTCAGAATAAAAAGACACACTGAAATTAGCTGCTTTAACATTAAAGGTGGCAATGGCAAGGGAGCCTGGGAGAGTGGTGAGGCTGCAGGACAGCATGAGCACAGATTATAGGAGATCTTGAGCCCTCCAGCTCAACAAAAGCTTCCCTGATGTGTGCTGCTGCCGTGTAGCACAGAGCTGACGAGCCACAGGGATCAGGGCAAGATGCAGGCAGAGCAGCATGCAAAATACTGCTGGCTAAGCAGTAATTCAGAAAACGTCTAACTGAGGTGTGCAATACGGATTTCAATTTACTGTTACCCATATTGTTTACAACCAGTCACTTGTGCTTTTCCCTTTCCTTCCCACTGACTGTAATTTCCCAGGGCAGCTCTCCATTACAGGGAACCAGACAAAGCTGTTCTATCAGCAGTTTAAAATGGTGTTTGCCAAGGACACAAGTGGAAAACTGATACAACTTTCTTCCTATGAGAGAGTTGGAAGAAGAAACTGGGAAATTAAAAGTACAAAGAGGAGAGCAGGCAGAGCCCATTTGCCTGGTTTATCTGGGCACAGGTAGGGCACACTGAGCTGGGAAAGCAGGCTGTGGAAGCAGGCAAACTTGTGTAACCGAGCCCTTCAGCCACACCATACAACTCAAACTGGTTTATCGTGGACAACAGAGCGGTTATCAAATTAATTTTAAACATTAAAACTGTCTCCAGTATAATGAAAGAGTGTACAAGGATGATTTTCGTGGCTCTTGGCAAAGGAAGCTGAAATGCAACAGAAAAGCCTGACTAGCAAGCAAACCAAAACAAGGGCACAAAAAAAATGAGGATAATTTTCTCCAGAAACTTTACACAGGACATTTGGGTGTGCATTCTAACACAGAATTTGCTTTGTTGCACTGTGGATTGGTTAAAAGGGGCCTGATAGTTACTCCTGAAATGCAGGTCCTAAGACCAGGCTGGCCACCAGAGCATCACCTGTGCTGCTGTGGGTTGTGAGCTCATATCACAAGGCTCAGACCCGTCGTTAGGGTCACTGCTATTTTTACAGCAGTCAACAGTACAGGAAATCTCTAGTCTGGAGATTAAATGGCAGGAAAGCAGAGATGGCCAACAGAAAGAACCAGGTACCAACCCATGTTTTAGATATTAAAAAAAACAAAAAAGAAAATCACACTCAAATTCACAGAGAAGTTATTTTCTGCTGTTTCTTGCACTCGTAAATCTGGCACTGCTCTCAGAAGCTGGACTAGTCAAAAGAAATAAGCCCTTCTCATGTCTGTCACAGCTCAGTGTTAGTCAGAAAATCAAAGTCCACAGAAGCCTGCACGAGGACTGAATTCTTGTCTAGTTGTGGCAAGCACTCAGTCCCATCTTAAATACATAGGGAAGCCAGCCAGTATATTCATCTACAGCATTACGTATACGACATGCCTATAACATAAGGAGATTCTCTTGCGTTGATATCTGCCCTCTCCCTTCCTCTAACTTTTTACTTATCCTCTAGATATGACCTTGCAATAAAACGCAACCATATGGGACGTACTTCAAAAGAGACACCCGTTTCCTGGGCGTATGGAAAGTCTCAAACACATTAGAGAGCATGAGTTAACTAAAAAAAGGTAAAGAATGAAAAGCCCTCCTTATGTAATCAGATGCCCCATCTATAAACAAGGAAACAAAGGCTCCGGGTTAGAACAACACTTCCATCTCAGAACAGATGAGGGCTTTTAGGATTTCCTACCGCTCAGTCTGAGCTACAAATGCAGCAGAACACTGAATGCAAGGCAGAACACATTGAAACCACACATATTAGCTTTGAAACACCAAACTAGATCTGGAGTAAAACTCCACGTCAGCTTACCATACGAGCATACTCACAGCACTCCTACAGAACCGACCTCAAATACTACACCTTGCTTTTCCACTTCCTACCCAGGAGACTGGACAAAATCAACTCAGCACTTCAAACGCATTCCTGCTGCAAGCTGCCTGCCTCCCTCCAGCCAGCCACTCTCTGAGGCAGGGAAAGCCCTGGCTTTTGTCTGGGCCTTGCAAGTTCACCAGCTCGTGGGGAAACTATGTATTTCAGCTAGGTAAGGCATTACACTTTCACATGATTACATTTACTCATCTAATACAACATCAAGACTTCTATTTGGGGAGTTTTATAACACACTAGGTGTATGAAGAATCCACTTAACTACAAATGTCTCAGGTCAGAGGGGAGCCAAAGTTTTTTT
Organism: Odontophorus gujanensis; assembly: GCA_013399175.1. Classification (NCBI taxonomy): domain Eukaryota; kingdom Metazoa; phylum Chordata; class Aves; order Galliformes; family Odontophoridae; genus Odontophorus; species Odontophorus gujanensis. The sequence continues at coordinate 81,820 of VXAB01001100.1, forward strand.
TACAAAAGTATTATTCAGAAGGTATATGATATCCTTAAAGTCTTCTGCTCTCCTGAAATGAAAGCATTACAGAGCAATGTTTATAAATGACCATGTCCTGGAAGTACATCAGGCTGTTAAGGAGTACTTATTTATTCTATTTCACAATCTCCCAGTCTAACAACAAGCACACTGGTGAGAACAGCTGCTAAGAGGAACTCTGCTTATCGCATCACATGAGGAACTAGGAACCAGAAAAACAATGCTTACAGCAGAACAGTGGATAAACTTCTTTTTTTTTTTTTTTCTTTGGGCTTGTCCTCTATGAGAACTTCAAAACCCCACGCCTGAAAAAGCATCTGCAGTCAAAGTCAGAGCCTTACAAATGCAGGAACTCCCAACAAATCACTTCTGCTGCAAAGATGTACCAAGTACATGCTGCACCTTCAGCAAGCCCGGTGTGCTGCTATTTGGTTTTTTACACATCACTCTTTTTGGAACACACAGTGAGGCACAACGTACACTATTTCAAAATTAAACACAGGGAAAACGGGAATCAGAATCTTCGGGGTCTGCGCTGAACCCCTCATTATGTCACAGCATGATTTTTGGACAAGTCAGCTTGTACGGCCCTCTGTTTCCCAATTTGTAACACTGAATTTGACTCTTTCTCCAGTGAGGGGTCGTTACGTTTGCTCCCAAGCATTTAGGTGTTGCTCAGCCCTCTGAAACAAGGACTGAGCAGGGTTGTGGAGCTGTGTGGGGTGGACAGAACCGAGAGGCAGCTGTCACAAAACAGCACGTTAACTCCTGCCCTTGTGTTAGCAGATGGACACTGAAGGACTGGTAGCTGTCGCCCTGCAACGGTATTTTTGGAACTAGTTTGGAAGGCCAGAGCTGCCCGGAGAAAGGGCTTGAATTTCCAGCAGCTGCAGGAGAGAAAGGGAGGGAGGAACAGAGGTCCTTTCACCGGGAACAGGACTCTGGTGTTCTGCGCATGGGGATTGAGAGGTGGCAAAGATAACGTCAGTCAGACCATAATCTGCATAAAAAAAGATCCAGTTAAACGTGGAAGGTGTAATCTGGCAAGAAAATGACGTTAAATATGGATCTGGTGAGAATTTCGCACAAACAAAAGCAATGAACGAAAACAACTCAAACACCCTTTCCTACCTGACTAGCAGCACCAGAGCAAGGGAGAAAAAGAACAATGGTGACATTCAACAGACACCCGCTGGAAAGTGCAATTTATGGAAAGAAATGGAAAACAGCCCCCCCTCCCTTCTNCCCACTCGTATCACCACATGAGAAGCGGAGAGAGAGAGAAGAATGTTACTCGACCTTTCGTCCCCCGCATGTTGCCTGTCAGAGTCGGGCATGTTTGGGTCAAGAACTGGGTTTGGGGGTTTGGAGAACAGGCTTTCAAAGGCCATGCTGCTGGCCGTGGTGTGGTGAGGAGGAGGAGGGAGGTGGAGGAAGGCAGGACACGGCCGCTGCGGGAGGAGGAGGCGGCGGCGGCGCGCACGGCCGCTCCGGGGGCGGCTCGGTGAGGAGGAGGAGGAGGGCCGGTCCCTCCGTGCGGAGCGATGATGAAGGTTGCACTCACGGTTACTTAGTGGGACACTAACGGGCACTCAGTGCAGGGCGGGCTGCACAGCTGCGCCCGGCCGCCCCGCGCGGGCGGGAAGAGAGGAGGCGGCGGCGGCGGCGGCTCGAGGAGCAGGCCCCGGGGCACAGGAGAACGAGAGGACACACACACACACACGGGGGAAGGGAAGTGCTGGTGGCCGGAGATGGCTGCCCTATTTCTTCCTTACAAACATGGCGCCCGCTCGAGGCACTCTCACAAAATGGCGGCGGCGGCGGCGGCNGCCGCGTCCCACCTCACGGGGCTGCCGTGGTTCTGCTGTGCCACGAGGGCTTTTATGGCGATCGTAGAGTTGTTACTGACACAAGGCATTACTGGCCAGTGGAGGATCAAAATCTGTATTGAGAAGCCCTGTTGCTCTCGTTATCAGCGCTCCAGTGACTGCTCTATTAATAACATGGAGGGCTTTTCTTCACACTCGTGAAGAAATCCTTAATTCTGCACGGAGAAAGTGCTGAAGATCAGTCCTGAAGTCAATAATGCAGCAAAAGCCAACCAGACCCTTGTCGTGTTGTACTCAGGCACTGTTTGGGACAGGTCCCACTGCTCTTGCTGGTAGAGGTGACCCCAGGTTGCACCTGCACTCTTGTTACCCCACAGTTCAGCTCTTAGCATCATTTTCTGTGCGTGTCTTTCTGCATTTCCAGTGAATTTCATCTTCTCCCGCAGTATTGCGCCTCTAAAGTCACTCACCTTAACCTTAGGATAGTCCTGTCCAACTCAAATAAATAGCATCAGCTGCAAGTGGTGTCATTTCATTGCTCGTCGTTTCTTCCATTAGCTTTACGTGTCTATTTACAACAACTGGCACCAAGGTGGAGACAATCCCACCTGCAGTGAGAGCTGGCCATTCATCGCTGCCCTGGCTCTGCTGATTCCCAGCAGTTCGCGGCCCCAGAGAAAGCAACGTTTGTTGTTCTCCAACAACTTTAATATTTCATTTAATGTTGTCTTTTGAGGGACTTTGTCATAACTTTTTGGAAAAACCCCAAGTAAGTTACGTCAACTTATTTTCCTTTACAGGCTAGTCTCCCTGGCTTACAGGGCTTTTTAGGACGTATGACTCTCTTTTTCCAGTGCCAACAATCCTAACACAAAAATAAAAAATGAGAACACCCACGTTGGTCCCCGTTTGGGAGGGGTGCTCCTGCAGTTGCTCTGCTCCAACATAGGACATTTTTCCCCTTACACACACACAAAAAAGTGCCTTTGAGGGTCGCCTGACTGCCTAAAAGTCTGTACCACTGTGGCTTGTTATAAGCAAGACAAGAAGCAGTTGAGTGCAGATTGAAGCTAACAAAGCCTGCCTGCCTCCCTCTGCACTGCTGGCTGAGCTTGCTGAAGCGTGGTCTGCGGAACAAAGCATTTCCCATGGAAGAAGCATTCCCATTATCCCACTAGAGCTCCACTTGTGCAACAGCCTGACTCATGCTGCAGCTTTTTGCTCCTTGGCTTTGCAGAGAGAATTTTTCTCTCCTACCTATTTGGCATCCAGAACCCTGGGGTGGTTTCTTACCTCTGGGACATCTTCCTACTCCTGTGTGCCAGGCAGAAAGGAAAGGTGTGCTACAGCATGGGGCTAAAAGCAATGCTGTTCCAAGCGGAGTCAGCCCTGAAGAGCACAGGGAAAGCAGCTTTTCTTAATCCCTTGGGTAGCACAGGTGGGAGAACTCCTGTCCCTGTGGTTTCCCATATCCATCCTCTGGCTTTCACAGTCAAGAAACCTGGCTGATGAGGAACCATCTCCCTGGGGTTACACATCCTTCCCCCCAACACCAGGAGCTTAGGATCCCTGCTGCTCTGATATCACACACCAGGCTAGATCTTGGCTAAGCAAGCAGGGCAGAAAGAGCGCGGTCTGCTTCAACCAAACATCCAGATCAACACAGGCACTCACAGAAATGAAGCAGCATTAAGGTGAAGCAAGCATTGCCAGGGAAGATCTCCAGCAGGGACTGAAATGGAGCTCCAGGGATCATGGGCAGGTGTAGGGCTGCTGGCCCCAGGTGGTGCTGGTCAGGACTATTATAGCTAATTAATGCCTTCAGTACGCGAGCATCTCCATGTGCTGGATGCCAGCACCATCTCCCTGGGCAATAGGAAAAAAAGGGCATTTCAAATTCAGAATAAAAGTCCTGTTATTTCATATAGTATGTATGTGGGGTTTGTGTAGTGAGGGGGAGCCCTGATGTATGGTGGTGTCTGGGCCCCTTCTGGGATATTTCTCCGTGGGGATACAGCACTGGCTCTGCTCTCTGCTTTTGGGGGCAACTCTCTCACTGCAGGGTTTTGTATAAGAGCTGTGTGTGCTCCTTGGCTGTAGTCGTATCCACAAAATTAATTTTAAGCAAACAGAAAAATGTGTCGGCAGCAGCAGGGTAAAGCTGTTTATTTAAATATCCTTACGTGTGTTTGCGTTGTCAAGGAAAAAGGTATGCCTGTGAGAAGCTTGTGAATGGCTCTTTTTTTTTCCCCCCCCCCCCAGCATTTTCAAAGCATAACTAAATTTGGCTATATCAGATAAACAAGTTCCCCAGTACGGTCTCTCAGATATCACAGATATACTGGGATCTGGGGTATGGTGTTCATGGCTTAGCAACGTACCTAGCAACCATAACAAATAAAAATGTCACGGTTCAACTCTTCATTAAGGCCTGTAACAGGATTAATAAGTGTTGTGGAATGTGTGCTTGTGCTTTTGCTTCAGCGAGGACTCAAACCGTGATATAAATCTGTGGGAGGGGACAGGACAGTGTTAATGAATGCACTGAGCACCAGGCTGGCCTTCTTGGAGGTGCTAGCTTGGCACAGCCGTAATAAAGTCCAGATTCTAGCCTGCTATTTAAGATAACAGTGTTAATATTCTCTGCTGCATCTAGCAAGAGAATTGTCACCTCTGGCTTGTGGGGGTCTCCCTCATTAGGCTGAGGGTCTGTTTGCTGCACGTGTGAAGGTTTGGCCGTTCTCAAGACCCCTTTCTTGTGCTTTTTGACATTGGGATGTCCTGGGGTGGCTTTCCAGCACCCAACTCTCATGTGCCCCAAAAGGAAAGTACTCCATCCCTCCTCACAGGGATACACCTACCGTGCCTGCTGATGGATTGTCAGGATGGTCTGCAGTTGCCCTTGCCCCGCGTGCTCTGGTCCTCCCCAGGCTGCCAAGTGGGAAGCAGTTGGAACAAGATGCTGTTTTCTTCTCCATCATACAGCTTTGGGATGGGGTTGGATGTGCACGGGCAGGCAGTGCGGGCAGTAGGTTGTTCTTCTGGCTCTCCTATGAGCCAGGTGGGAGAGCCGCTCAGGAAGGCCAATGCTAGAAGCATCTGGTCATCTCTTTAGGCCTCAGCGCAGTGCAAACCGTGGCAGGGTGACTGCAGGGAGAGCCTTCGACGTGAGATCCCAGCTCTGCTGCCAGCACGGCCCACAGGAGCTGCAGAATCAGGGCATGCAAAGTCACCCTGTGCTTTTTTAGAAATATAAAATTCTTCCAATCTGAACTGGGAGGCCAAGAGAAGACAGAGTAACTGTAGGAAGCTTTGTGAGGAAACGTGGAGAGAATCCTCTCTGAGACAGCACCGTGAAAAGGATCCTCCTCCATTTAACGCTGCTACCATTCCCTCCCTAAGAGGGGAAAGAGGTTGGTACAGGTCACTTGGTCACATTCAAGAGTAGCAGGGCTAGAGCCAGGGTTAAGCCATCCGATCATTTGGGTTCCTCTTTCCTTCTATGTACATTTTTGGTCTGGTAGATATTCCAGGAATCTCTCTATATATTTAGATTTGGGGATTACTGCCCTTCCTGAGCAGGGGAAGGCTCTCATTGGCCCTTTGCGGGGAGGGACAGTGGCTTTTGGGCTCTCCCAGAGCATGCTGAGCAAATGTGGAGCCAGCTGCATGGCGACTGCCTGCCTTCAGTGCCTGTAGGGGAGCAAACCTAGCTATTTCTTGGGCTCTAAAATGTTATTATCCCAGTGAGAAGTTGTATTTACCAGGGCCAGAAGAGCTTCACACTGCACATTCCAGGCTGCAAGATGTTGCATTTGCTGCTCTGGGAGAGGGAAGAATCTCCTTTAGTCAGCTCAAATGCTGGCCAGAGGTTTCCAGCCCAGTTCAGGCACAGCAGAGCCAACCTGAAACATTTCTGGGGCTGAAAGAGAGATCTGCGTCCAGCTAAGGCGGTGAGACATATAAGCTTCCCAGCTTCTATCCTGGCACTTGGGGCAGGCCAGAAACACTGGGGAGGGTGGGCACCACTTTGCAAGCAGATCAGAGGTGCTCCCTCATGTCCCTGTACCAATCCCCTGTGTCTCAGTGCATCTTGGAGAGAGGAAACCCATTCACCCTGGCCTTGGGAGCTGGGAAAACACTGTCAGCGAAGGATTACTCTGCAATGAAAGCCTCCAACGCAAAGGTCCAAACACCCATCCCTGGCCTCATCAGCCAGCTAAAGCATCAAATGGAAAGTATTCAGAAAGTCATCCTCTCCTGCTTCCCAGCCGAGGTGTGTTTCATCCATCCCTCCTGGCTGTGGGCAGGATTTGGGCTCTGCCATGTGCAGAAATCCAGCGGGTGGCTCGTGTTCCCTTCAGCCCCCAGACTGTGCCATTCTGAATCCTCCAGTCCCTTTTCAAGGTGCAGTTTGGTTCCCCCTGGTTCAGCTGGGGCATGAGGCAGTGCAGGCGCCTTGTGCTGAGACAGTGGAGAGAGGGGAAGGAGGAGATCAGGTCTCCACACAGAGAATGCCCCTTGCAAAACCCTGGGACTATAGTTGGCCTCAAAACTTGTACTTTTCAATCTCTTTCCCCCTTGGCATATGGACTTCTTTACCCCAGGAGCAAGATTCCTTTAAATCTGGGCTAAGTTCCCAAGAAGAGAAAGCTGTTTCTTGAAGGGCTACCAGGTGCCATTGCAGGGCCCTTCTCTGCCGTGTATTCCTTCCTCCTGCATGGCCCTAAAGCTTTTCCACCCAAAGCTTGGGGTACTTTGACCAGGCAGCTCCCCTTGTGCCTGTCTTCGTCGGCACATCCCCACACTTCCTCTCCTCCCCAGCCCTCCCCAGCAGCATAAAGCAGGAGAACAAATACACAAGGGCAAGTTATAGTCCCATAAACCCGGAACCCACCCCACGTTGGAGGGGGGTGAACACACCCTACACGCGCTGCGGGTGCTTTATTCTGCTCTGCACCTGCTATGTCATCCTTTATTTGCACTAAATGAAAAAGAAACATGCATAATGTTGGTTTTTTTGTGTGTGGTATACATGCACAAGCACTGCGCTGGGGAGCAGAGGTGAGCGCCGCAGTGGTGCCAGCCCTGGGCGCGTGTTGCAGACCCCACAACTATCCCTGCAAGAGGACAAGGGGTGTTAAACGATGAGATGATCACACCCTGAGCCCTTGCAAGACAAGCACCGTGCTCAGCTGACACCATCCCCATGGCACATCCATGCCAGGACTTCCCACGGATGCAGGTGCATGACCCCATCCAAGAGAATTAAGGCACGGGACTGCTTTAGGTCCTTCCAGCCATCCCCCATCTGCAGCTCATCATGTGGGATGGCAGCGAGTCCTCCCTGCGTCTCTGGGGACCTCGGGGTGGCTCAACCTCACTTCTAGACAGTCCCGCCCCAAACCTGCTGCTTCGGCTGACAGCACCAGCTTAGCTACTTTCGTACAAAAAAGGAATCAAAAAGGAAGTAAGCACCTTGGTTTCTAGGTGCTTATGTTATAGGATGTCCTCCTGGAGCCACGGGCAGAAATAATGCCCAGCTCCTGCATTCAGCAGGCAGGTAACCCGCGTGCAGTTCATTGCACCTCACATGCTGCTTTTTCCATGGAGGTGGGCATAAAAACCGCCTGGAGACTCAGACAAAATCACCACAGTGCAGAGGGGGGACGGCTGGCTTCAGGGCTCCGGTGCTTGCTGGCACCCCAAGTGCTTTCTGGTGCTGAAAAGGGACCAGAGCCGCCACGCACACGAGAGCATCCAAACCCTGCAGCCGCCCACTGGTCTGCCCTAGAACTCATAGGCAGAGACAAAGAGTGTGATTTTGGAGAGGTGCTTGGCCTGGAAGGTGCGGTCCAGGTACTCAGACATGTCCACATCCACTTGGATGGTCTGGGGGCCCTTCAGGCTCTGCACCAGGATGAGCTCCCCGGTCTGCCGGTCCGAGCGCTGCATCACGAAGTGGCCCCGGTTGTTTCCTCCCACAATGCCAAAGCGGAGACTGTCGGGTCCCGGCCGGCCGGGTGCCGCCGCCGTGGCCATGCGAAAGAGTGGGGTTGGGGTCAGCAGGTTGGAGGGGAGGGGCAGATAGTGGAAGGAGATGGTTTTGGGTGCCTGGTGGCACGACCTGCTGTCCATGGGGCAAGGGTTGCGCTCGCACTGGCTGCAAAAGGAATGGAGGAGGTTTGAGCGGGGGGTCCCCTAGTGGTTCTCCCTCCCTGCAAGGAGGGATCAGGGTGCCCTGTGCACAGAGCAGGGCCAGGTCTCACACGCTGCACTCACAAGGGTGATGTTTTCACGTAGGTGATGTTGCCGCCGGGCTGGGGACACTCAGGTCTCACGCACTGGAAGCCCCCGCCTGTGTTGATGCACGTTGTCCCCCGCGTGCAGTTGTCCCGTGACAGAGCACACTCATCAATATCTGCAAAACAGGCAGGCAACAGAGGCCTGGAAAACCTCATTTCCAGCTGTGTTTGGGCACAATGCAGGTGAAGCGGAGCCAGCCTTCCATAGCAGTGAGGAAAGCGTGGGGGCTTCCCACCAGCCGCTCGCATCCCTCCCTGGCCACGCGGTGGCTTCGTTCAGGGTAAGGATGCAAACCCAAATCTGACAGAAATCCACTAATTTCACCCCAAAATCTCACTTTCTGTCTGCTCCTGCTCTTTTCCTACTGTTTCTGCCCGGGGCCGGCAGGGGTTTGGGCAGCGGGGTGGCTTTGTTTTCCTAACTTTCTGCTAAGCTCTCTGAGTGCGTCAGCACACCAAGTAAGGTAAGGGTGTCTTACCTAGCAGTAAGACCGCGAGCTTTTATTGCGGATACATATTGGGAGCGTTACCGAGACGTTCTGAAAACATACTGCAGCAGCAGCAATCACACTGAAGGTGGGAGAGCACGGCATTTTTCACTGTTGAACTACCTCTGGGGCAACCGCGCAAGGTTGGACAAAGCTGTCCACGCTGCCTCACCTTCACAGCTCTTGCCGTCGCCCAGCAGGCTGTACCCACTGGGACAGGCACAGCGGTAGGAGCCGGGCAGGTTGACGCAGGCGTGGGCGCACAGCCGTGGGGCTCCGTCTGCCTGGTACAGCTCACACTCGTCCACATCTGCGGGGAAACAAGCGGAGCTGCACACCCGCTGCCTTTTACTCCTCACCCCGCAGCCCCTTAAGCATTACCCTGGCACAGGCTGGCGGTGGCTGTGCCGCTCATGTGGAAGCCAGGCTCGCAGCGGCACTGCTGGGCGTGCTCCACCTGGGCGCAGCGCGGCTTGCGGCTGAAGGCGGGGTCGGCCGTGGTGCTCCACGCTGGGGGCTCTGCAGGGCAGCAGGGGCAAGGTGAGGCCAGGACCGAACCCCCTCTGCAGCCCCAGGCTTGGGTGCAGGTGTCACCCACCTGTCTGCGTGCGGTGCTGGCAGGCGGCCCCGCTCCATGGCGGTGGGCAGAGGCAGTGGTGCTGGCCTGGGCCCTCCACGCAGGTGCCGCCATTCTGGCAGGGGCTGCTGGAGCATGTGCTGAGCTCTGCAATAAGCCAGGTTTTGTCTGATACAAACGTCGTAAGCTGATGGTTCACCAAACCCGGACCATAACAATCCCTCTTTGTTCCAAGTAGCCAGACCTTGACCCAAATGCATGAGGGGAGCAAGAAGGGCTGGAGGTGCTGTTGCAGCGTCACTCAATTTTGGAAAACATAAGAAAACCCAAGCAACTCTTGCTTGCACAAACCCACCACTCCGGCCCACAGCTGCAGACACTCCCAGCCCTGTCAGTAAGGGCAGCAGTACCTGTGCAGCGTGGCTCCTGTCCACTCCAGCTGCCGTCAGCCTGGCATAGCCGTGTGCTGGAACCCTGCAGCTCAAAGCCGGGCTCGCAGGCAAAGTGCACCTCGTGCTCCACCAGGTACTTGGTGCCGAACATCCGCCCGCCAGCGGGGGCCTGGGGGGCCAGGCAGGACACTGCAATGGACCGAGTTAGTTGGGAAGTATTGATCTGCTTGAAAGTAGGAAGGCCCTGCAAGGGGATCTGGGCAGCCTGGGTCGCTGGGCTGAGGCCAATAGGATGAACCTCACTGAATGCTGGGTGCTGCGCTTTGGCCATGACAACCCCACACAGTGCTGCAGCCTTGGGGCAGAGAGGTGGGCAAGCTGGGCAGAGGTAAAGGCCATGGGGCTGTGAGCTGCCAGGCGGCTGAACGTGAGCCAGCAGTGTGTTCAGGTGGCCAAGAAGGCCTATGCACCCCAGCTTGTGTCAGCAGGAGTGCGGCCAGCAGGAGGAGGAGGTGACCGTCCCTCCACACCGGCACTGGTGAGGATACAGCTCGAGTGCTGCACTCAGTGCTGGGCCCTCACTGCAACAAAGACACCATCCTTCTGATAAAGAGCAGTGATCCACTTGCACAGAGTCACCATCCCCAGAGGTGTTGCAGAGCTGTGGGAATGTGGCACTGAGGGACGTGGCGGGGTTGGGATTGGACTGGATGATCCCAGTGATCTTTTCCAACCTTAACAATTCTATCAAATCCCGAGAGCAGCGGGATGAGTCAGCAGGCCAAGCTGCAGTGGTTCATCGGTACCATCCGTCCCCAAAAGACCAAAGAGCCTCAAGCCCGCTGCTCACCCCATCCCAAATGTTTCCCTGGCACTCACCGGGCGCCGGCTCCGGGGCCGCCTTGGCCAGGGCAGCGTGCAGCGTGCTCAGGCGGCTCTTCATCAGGCGCAGGCCCTCGGCGAAGCGTGTCTCCTGCCCCTTCAGCAGCTGCTGCATCTGCCGCACAGCTGCCAGGAGCTGCTGCCTGCCTGGGCAGCCCTGCGGGCACGGCATGCACTCAGCACTCACAACCCCAGCGCCCACCTGGCTCCTCCGGGTCCCATCGTTTGTCCCCGTTGACCAAACACGGGGGGGGGGGGGATCTGAACCCGAACCTTGTGTGGATAACCCCTGGCTCTTGGCGTGGCAACATGGCAACACGTCGCTTTGTTAGCCCTGGGAGGGATGCCACAGCTCATCCTGCCGGAGTTAGAGCCACGTCCCACTTCCATATTACAAAATAATAGGAAAACAGATGTCTTGTGAGTTCTTCTGGGGCCAGGAACACTTGTGGGACTTCTGCCTGCAAGCTAATGGTTACCAAGGGACTGACTCATGCAGGCGACGGGCATCTTTATTATAGGTTTCCTGAGGAATTAACTGAAAACCGAAGAGAAAGAGCAAGAGCCGAGCGAAGCAGAGTCAATTTTGGAGCCTGGAGATCTGCAGAGCACGTGGAGCAGGGGATGAGCAGTCCCCACTGGGAATGCACGGCTCTATGCCGTGCCCCAGTACGATGGGAAAAGGAGACGGGTCCGAGGCTGGGACCGAGCAAACGGAGCTGCAGGGCAGGGGTTGATCTGCTTTGCAAAAAGTTACCGAGGGTTTGTAAAGGAAAAAGGAAAGCCAGTCCCAAACGGCGCGCTCGGGGCACTCGGCATCATCCCCACCGCTCGTGGCTGATTCAGGGTCGCCAGGGATGAGCCGAGCCCTGCCGGCGGCTCGGGGGTGCACAGCACAGGAAGAGGGAGGAAAAAGCAAATAGATGCCTGGCATCCCGCGCGCTTCGATAAACAGCTCTTTGTTAGCTCCGATTTTAACTTCAAGGAGCCGGCAGCGCGCCCTGCGGGATGCTGAGCCCTAACAAACCCCCGCTCTGCCATGAGAACGGCGGAGCTTTTTGCTCCGGGTGTACTCGGTCGTGATTTCAGCCGCAGGGAAACGTAAAAATACACGAACGGACAACACGGGACCGACAGCGAAGCCCTCGCGTTGCGCGAACAGCGTCCGCGCTCCGTCCCGCAGCGCTGGGTGCTGCGAGCGGAGCGGAGCTGCGTTGGGACGCGCTGCCCGCTCGGCTCACCTGCTGGGTTGCGAGTGGAAGTGGGGGTGGAAG